>CAUYSK010092920.1:0-60493 GCA_963575035.1 Avahi laniger | reverse complement strand
GATAAATCGTTGCTAGGGAGGCTGAATGGATAGGGGAAACAGATTGACTTGTAAATTAACCCTAGAGACAAGTACTATGTTTTAAATGATTTAGGCCAGGTCTGGTTGCATTCTGAAATATATTGAGACAACAGGGAGAGGAAGGAAAGTCAATTCTCCATTTGATTTTTTGATTGGGTCAGTCCGATTCATGTGGACAGAGAGAGAGCCTACTTCAGTGCTTTTTGATCTTGATTGGCTTTTAATTAGAAATATTCTTTACGCCAAGGAGCCATATTTTGGGGTGAAATCCCCTGAGCTCCTTCGATGGCTGTTGAAGGGTAGCATAGGATTTCCTATTCAGGTCTAGGTTTCTGGCTGTAGCTGTGTCCATTCTTCCCAGTGCGAGATGGCAGAATCAAATGGAAGGCAGGATGTGAAGTCCTGGACTGGGGAATGGTAAAAACTTTTTCTCTATAAAGAGGTTGGGTGCTATAGAGGGAAGAATGACAGGGGAAGAGTTGTTTGCATGGATGGAGGAATGAGGCTGCACCCAGTCAAGTCGGCAGACTCAGCTCATGAAGAGAGGAAGTAAGGGAAGAAGTTCTGGAGGAGCAAGTCCCCAACCCAGAAAACCAGCAGATTAGTTTCTTTGCTTTACAACTGGTAAAACAACAGTGCAGTTTGTTTTTTCAGAAGAAACAGGAATGTTCTTGAGAAAGGGGCAACAGGGAAAGTTCAGTGAGGTATCCAGAGAAGCAGGACTTTAGCTTGAACTGGACACAGACCTGAGTTATTACTTCAAGAAGAGTTTTAATTACTTTATTTGCAAACAGTACCTATGGGTAGAATGAAAAGGAACCCCTTTCTTTCCCAAATATAAGTTCAGAATCCAGGATTTATTCTGATGGGGCTGATGAAATTAAATGTTGTATAGTTGTTTGTCATAGCTTTTAATGGCCAAAAGAGTCCCTTCATTGTAGTTCTTGGAAAGACATAGGGAAACTGAAATTTAACACCCTGGAAATTCAAATTATAATAATCTCACAATGTATGGTTGTCCATTTAAAATATTTTCAATGACTTTCTTATCAAGTTATATTCATTGTAAAATAAATTAAAAATTCAGGGAAGCACAAAAAGTGAAACAAAATTATCTGTCTACAGATAATCACTGTCAGCACTTAAGAGTATATTATTTCAATCTTTTTACTGTGCATTAATACACACATGAATTTTTGGAAAATAAAATTACATTATTCTTATTTTTTTGTAATCTGCTCTTTTTGCTAATACATAGCAAATTTTTTTGCAAAGCCATTAAGTATTCTTTTTAATGTAATTTATATTCATTCCATTTATCCAAGTAATTTATCTAATGAATCTCCTATTGTTAATGAGTTAGCGCTCCTTCCTCCAATTTTTTATCATTATTAACAGTGCTGTAGGGCACATGATTTGATCCATCTCCAACTACTTAGTGCTTAGTATATATCAAGTATTATACATGACAATACAAATATACCAAACAGGCTTGGTTCTTAACCTCATGCAAGTTAGTCTAGTGAGAGATACAAACAATAAACAAGTAAATCAACAGGTGTAGGTATTTTTTGGTTGCCCCTTGAAGGGCAGGATCAACTCCTACCTAAAACTGGTTCTGATGTTGAGACTGATGATGCCACGTGCACCAAGAGGGTGTGAATAGTTTTATTGTTCACGCAATGAGACTCCCTGGGGAAAGCAGGACAGGTGCAAGCTGGTCCAGATGGCTTGAGTGAAGCAGAAACAATGGGTTGGGCCATTATACTGACCAAGGGATGGGGACTTGTAAGATTTGAACTGCTGCTGCAGCGAGGATGGGACAGGCAGGGAAGCGGGATGGGAATACGAAACTGTCAAAGGCCATACATCAAAAAATGTTGTTGACCTCTTTATTATAAACTGAGGAAATGCTGTGAAGACAAATAATAATGTGGAAGGGGTTATTGAGTTATTAAATTGGGTTGGTTGGCAAGGGCTATTCTGAAGGAATATAAATTCAGAATTCTATAAATTGAGAAGTTAGGAGTGAGAAGGAGCCAATCAGGTGAAGAGCTGGGGGAGGAGCCCGTGAGGGGAACAGCAGGTGTAAAGTGAAGGATCCTGTCATCTCTGAGGCAGGGGTTGGGGGGGGTGGTGGGGCACTGAGATGAGATTGTAGAGGTAGGATAGGTCCTGCAGGGCACAGTAGGCAATAGTAAGAAGTTTGCATTGTATTCTGAGTGCATGAGGAAGCCACTGGTATTTTAGGTAGGAGATTGACATTATCTGACTTGTTTCAAAAAGACCACTTCAGTAGTTATGTAGAGACTGTACTGTAGGTACTAAGTGTGGCAGCAGAGAAAATAGGAAGTTATTGCAGTAGTCCACGAGAGATATGGTGGTGCTTTGGGGCTAGATAGGTGTCAGAGAAGATGAAGCAAAATGAATTATTTGAAAAGACATTTGGGAGATAAATGATTAGAACATTGTGGCTGAGTAGAGGGAGTGAGTAGAGAATTCCCAACTAACTCCAACTCTTCTGGCTTGAACTATTGGGTAGATGTTGATGCCATTTATTGTGGTCTGGTCAGTAGTGGAGACAAGAAATTTAAAGAGGGAGTGAGTGGCAGGGTTTGGGTAGGATACATTCAGGAATTTGGTTCTTGATAAGTTAGCTTTGATAGGTTTATGAGACAGGCAGATAGAGATGCCAAACATGTGGTTGGACAAATGAGTGTTGAGCTCAGAGGAGAGGTTGAGGATGGAAGACTATATTTGGGAGTTGTTAGCACGTAGATGACATTTAAAACAAGAGACTGGTTCAAATTATCAAAGGAGGGGGTGTAGGGAGAAAAGTGGGTTAAAGGAGAAGGTCCCAGGAACCAATATGATGAGGAGGTTGCTGGGATAGTAGGAAAGAACTGAAGAGGGTATGGTGTCATGTAAGCTGGAAAGGAAAGTACAGCAAGGAAGACGGAGGGGCCAACTTTGTTGAATGTTGCTGAGATGTCAAATAAGGTAAGAGCTTAAAGTGCCCAGTGGATTTTGGAACAGGAGGTCACCGATGACTTTGAAGACCTTTTCAGTAAAGTAGTGGATGTGAAATCAACACTTTAGTGGACAGAGAAAGAAGCAGGAGGTGAAGAAGAAGAGACAACGTGTGTAGTTAATTTTCAAGAAGTTATCCTGAGGGAGCAGAAAAATTGGGTTGAAACTGAGAGGAAGATTTTTTTTTATATTGATAAATTCATCTTTATTAAATAAAAAACTTTCATTTTCTCTCCGCGCCATCAACTGTTACAAAAATGGAAAGGTAAAACACAGACTTGGGGAAAATATTTGCAAAACATATATCTGATAAAATCAGTAACAAAGAACTCTTACAATTCAAAATGAGACAAGAAAAAAACAAAAATGGTAAAAGATTTGAACACTTGACCGAAAAGATGTAAGTGACAATCAAGCACTTGCAAAGATTTTTAACATCATCATGCAACATTATTTCAACATATTTAACACCATTTTGCATCAGAGAAATGTAAACTAAAAGCAAGGAGAAATCATTATCATGCACTTCTTAGAGTAACTAAAATAAAAATATCTTATTAGTATGAGAACAACCCAAACTGCCATTGTTGTGAATGTAAAATAGTACAACTATTTGGGAAAACTATTTGGCAGTTTCTTATAAAGTCAAACACATACTCATATTATATTGCCCAGCCATCTCATTCTGGACATTTAGCCAATAGAAAGCCAGTACATGGAGGCCCGCACAGAAACCCCTGTGTAAATATTTATCTCAGCTTCATTAATAATTGCTCAAATTGGAAACAATCCAAATATCCTTAATCTGGTGAGTATATAAACAAAGTTAAGGCCATGCTGTACAGTGGAGTGCGACTCAGCAATTAAGGGGATGAACTATTGATACACGTAATGATATTGAAGAATGTTAAACTGTGTTATGCTAAAGTGAGAAAGCCATCCTCAAACACCTGCATAGTGTAGGACTCCCTTTGTATGAGATTCTGGAAAAAGCAAAACTGTAGATACTACACAGATCCGTGGCTGCCAGATTAACGTTTTCATCCAGTTATTTTTTACCTCAAACATTGTAGTTTCCATTTCGGTTAGTTTGGATTTGGGTGCTTTTTTATGTCTCATGTTCGTACTTTTTGAACATATAGAATACAGTTATAATAAGTGTCTTAATGTCCTTGTCTTCTAATTCTAATATATTAATATGTATTAATATGTATCTATGTCAATTTTTTTTTTACTTTTTTAAATTTTTTTTTATTTCAGGATATTGTGAGGGTACAAAAATCATGGTTACACTTTATGTCTTTGCCTCACCCAAGTGCGGGTTAAAGGCATGCCTGAAGGGAAGATATTGGGAAGTCGGCTTTATAAAGATAGTTTGAGTGCCAATGGGATAATTCTTGAGGAACAACTTTGGGAAATACTCATTATTAGTTCCACAGATTTTATGAGAAGCTGTATAGCACCGAGTTCAGGCACTTGGGCTATGGAGCAGGTCGCCTGGGTTCAAATCCTGGCTCTACCACTTAGTGGCTGTTTTGTAGTATGGAGCCTATAGTTTTATTGGTAAAGATATTCTTGAGTGTATTGGTCAGGGTTCTTATTTACAGATAAATAATCCTCTAGCTGGTGTCAGCAGAAAGAAGGTTGTTTATTTATTTATTTGTTTATTTTTAAAAGGGCTGAGTAGTTTACAGAAGGTTGGAGAAGCAGGGTTAGATGCCAGATAGCCAAGAACAAAGCCAACAGGGGAAACTGCCTAACCACAAAATTGGACCATTCTTGCAAAAGCATTTTTGACACATTCTGGATGCCTGAAACCCTGTCACAGATGCCGCAGAGGGACAAAATTCCTTAGCCACCAAGCTTGCCAGAATATCTGGTTTTCCTGCCTGCAGTTGTTACCTCATGTTGCTTACTTTCCTCCCTGAGTTTCATGCATGTTCTCTGCTTGGTGGAAAACAGGCCACATACCAAACCTTACCTGCAACGGAGGCTGAAACACATAGTTTTAGGGATGCCAGCCTCCGTAGTGCAAGAAAGCAAACTGGAAGAGAGTAGAAATGGGTGCTGAATAAGCCAGTTTACGGTATCTGTCACACCATGCATTTTATATTTTGTCACTATTGTGAAAATGATCATTTATTCTTAAAATTTAAAAGTGGTTGCTATAAATTAAGACTGCTATTAATTTTTATAAAATTATCTTGTGATCTTGTACCTTGCCGAAGCTTTTAGTAGTTATTCTAAATTCTCAATTTATTCTCTTTTGATTTCAGATCATAGCACTGACAAATAGTAATACTTTTTAAAAAATCTCAATTTATAGATAGTTCTTGCTTTGCATGTCTTCAGTATGCAAGAATTTCATTACCAGTCCCCAACCAATGCAGTTCAAATTTCAGTTACCATGAGATATTAACTGTGATTGCATAAAGTACAGACTTTTCTTCTAGCTCTTCAGTCCACAAATCTTTACCTGGTAACAGATGCACATCATAATCAGTGACCAATCATATCACTTCTTGCAAGTCTCTCTGTGATTTGTTCTGTAACCGTACACCTGTTACTCAATTCATGCACAGACAGCAAAGCATGTAGTTGTGCTAGCTGCTTGTCTCCCATTGATAAACCCATGTGATATTCTACAAGAATAAGTAACTGAAAGAGAATCAGCCAATAAAGATGAAAGTTCAGTAAAGAAACAAAAAATAATAACACTGGAAGTAAATTGAACATAAATTGAGTTATAGATGAAATAACTGACCATGGGACTGCAGACACTGCCATTGTTCCAATAATTATACATATGCATCCAGAGCCACTTAGTAAAGGCCAATTTACTGACATAAATGAAGAATATGGTTGTACAAAAAAAAAATGAATGTGTTTTAGAGGAAGTGACATTGAGAATAAACGTCATGTTAAAGGAATATTCAGAGACATTTTGTAACATTCAAAGTCCAAAGAGGGTTGGAAGATGATCCATATTTATAAAGGAGTATAATTCACCAAAATATAGAGAAGATGCTTGCTCCATATGGTAAGTTATACCACGAGAGGGAAGCAAGCACTATTTAAACTACTCTGGATAAGTTTTTTAAAACAAAGAAATAAAACATTTTAATTCTCAGGGCTTCTAATGTTTTAAATTATAGTGTACCCAAGAAATATTAGCTTTTACTATTTTTTATTCCTATACAAATTTATTATGAGTGAGTTTTTAATGTCTTGACAAAAATTTTGAAAGATTGTGGAATAAAGACCACTTTGTACATTTTCAGCTTCTCTTGTTGTTTTTGTGGTCTGCATTACTGTGCAGGCAAGGACTGCCTATACCCTCTGTCTTCTCATGTCAGCTGAAATTTTCAGAACAAAGATAAATAATATTGATGACAGAAGATCACATGAAGGATGATTAGGCTAGCTATAGCATCTTGGAACACAACAATGGTTTCCGAAAAATTTGCAGCATTATATTTTCGAGGTTAGTGTTAGGAGGAGATGCTCAATGCTGGTCTTATGTTCTTTTCTTTTATGGGTCTTAAATATTCATTTTACACTTAGAAGTGTTTTGTAGGAGTGTTCATGAACTTCAAGGGGATTGCTCCTCATTGGTCCCACAGCCTGTTCTTGCCTCCAAGCTTGGCTGTTGAAATTAAGGATGTCTGTGATAGTCTGCTGCTGTGATCTTTCTCACTTCCCGGGAAACATGGATGCTGCCTCAGGAAGGACAGTTTTGAGCTGCCCTCACCTTGGATTGAATCTCTTCCTCTATAACAACCATGATTTAAGGGTATTTCTAATTTGAAAAAACCATCTATCTATCTATCATCTATCTAATTTAAGTAAGATTCTTAGAAGTAGTCAGGGTTAAATCACTAGGATCAAATTACCATGTTTCCCCAAAATTCACAACTCTTCGTTTTTTTAAAGAATTCTTTGCTATCTTGAAATGTTTAATCTTTAAAGCAAACATAAGAGGAGACCATTGTTCATAACATTTTTTATTCAATATTTTCATGCATGATTTCACCATGGGGAGAAGGGGTTGGAATTAGAAAGTTCAGTATCTGATAACTGTGTTTAGGGGGCTGAGTTGTCTGCATAATTTCTTCAGTCATAGACTTTCCTTGGTCTAGACCTTATTTATTGAGGTAAACAAACAGGACCAAAAAGGAAAGAGAAAGTGTGAGAAATTATATTTCATTTTGGTTGACTCTTTTACCTAGCCCAGTATTTAAACTGTTATCATAAGTTACAGGAATCCCATATCTAGAGCATCTAAATGTGATAAGAAATGGCTCATTAGAGCAATAATGGCTGCTGAAAAATTAATGGCATTGGCTTTAAATGAAAAATTCTCCTCCCAGCATAGATCACTGGATTCTTGCATTATTAAAGCCACCTAAACTAGCATACAGATCCTTAAAGTGCCTGATAAAGAGTGGGAATATGAATTGATTTGGACTTCTAACCTAGAGCAATACCTTACATTATTTAGATCCTGTCAGAAGATACACAGAGTTTTTATCAAATATTGACTTTTGGTCAAGATTCAAGTGAGGACTCATCCTTCTTACGTCTCCTTCTGCCTTGTTTCTCTCCACTGCTTAGTGAAATTTTTCACTTTTATCTTTCCTATGCTATTATTTGGTTTATTTTAATATCTTTTTCTCCAAAAAATGATTTGGATAAATTGTCTTCATGAAAATACAGTGAAAACTACCCTGTGATTGTTTCTTGAGAGAATGATTTTAATTTGTAATATGAAGATATTGGATGGCAAATGCAACTCAGATAATGTTCATGATTGCTGCTGTCATTACATTTGTCATGATAACAGAATGGGGCTTCTTTGTCTCCTTCTTCATATTGTCATGCTACTTAATATAGATTTATAGACATTTCAGTTTTATGGAGAGTGTATCAATGTATAAATTATCTAATATGTTGTGCTCTAAGGCTTGAAATAACTTATAGCACTGTGTTTTCTTTTAAATGAACATATTTCCCTAAAGAAATAGTCTTATAGGTAAACTAAAGATGTATTAAAGGGAAAGCTGTATCCTAATTATAAATGCATAGAGCACTCTATATGTATTTTTTAAATTTTTCATTATATAAATAATGTAAATTAACTTCAGAAAGATAAGAATTTACAAAATAAAAAAAACAAAAACCTCTGTCTTTGTCCTTGTGGCTATAACAAAATACTTTAGACTGGGTAATTTCCAAATAATTGACATTTATTTCTTGCAGTTTTAGAGACTGAGGAGTATAAGATCAAGGCACAAGCAGATTCAGAGTCTGGTGAGAGCCCAGGTTCTGCTTCCAAGATGGTGCCTTGTTGCTGTGTCCCTCTGCTGTGGCAGAAGGGATGGAGAGCTCCCTAGCACCTCTTTTATAAGGTCCCTAATGCTGTTCATGAGAGCTCTGCCTTCATCACTTAATCACCTTTTAAAGGCCCCACTTCTTACTACTATCACATGGGTGATCAATTCTCAACATATGAATTTCGGGGCACCACATTCAGACCATAGCATTCTCCCAATTCCCACATTCCTGAGCTAACTCTTTGCACCTTTTTGGAATGCACTCTACCAATGAAAACATCCCTCTTTCCTCACAAAAATGGGATAATATCCAAGTTTCTCTTTGGAAGCTGCTTTTTTTTTTTTCACTTCACAATGTAACAGAGACATTGATCCATAACAATATACCTATTTCTACTGCACTTTAATGATCCCACAGCAATCTAGTGAATACATGTACTGTCATTTATATGTTAAATCTCATGTCATTAGAAATTTATGTGGTTTCTCAATTTTTTATTGTAGTAAATCCTGTGACAAACATTATTATATCTAAAATATTTTTATAGATGCATAATTATTCCCTTAGCATAAATACCTAAAAGTAAATTTCATGGTAAAATGGTATAGAAAATTGCCCAAACATAATCTAGACAGGCCATACCAATTTGTATTCCTACCAGTAGAAATGAGAGTGCCAACTTTTCCAAATATTTGCCATAGAATTGTGCAATTTTAATTTAATGTTTGGTAACTTGCTAGGCAGAACATTACATATGCTGTTTTAATATGCATTTTTGGGTTACTTGTAAGAGTTTGCTTTGTGAATTTTCTTTTGTATTTCTTTTCTTATTTGGCAAACGATCTATTTGTGATCTTTTTTATTTTTCTACCAGACAAAAGCAGATTCGTAAAAGGAGACTCAAAAATTGGGTAGATTCAGTACATTCAATATGACTCAAAATACTAGAAACAATGAAGTTATAGCCACAGAATTTTAAGGGAGTAGGAAAAGTTGTAAACCAAGAAATTATTACTGAATCGGGGTGTCTTTCATGTGGAAAGGCTGTAAGTCATTTCCAGACCTAAAAAGGCCTGGAAAATCGAATATTGATTAATTCTTTCAAAAAACAATTTGTCAAAATTTTAGTTCCATTGGAAGATGGAGGAAAATGCACAACTAACTCATTGTGCTGGTATGTTTAAGGCACTAAGCATTTTATATATATTAATTCTATCAATTATAACCTTCTGGGAGAAATAATATTTAACAAAAAAGAGGTATTTACGGAAACAATTCATTTGTATATGCAGACATGTAACAGTAAGGGTTATCATAACTGTGTTTTGTTTTAAAAAAGATATAAACAAACTAAATATCCGACAATAGGGGGGTCTTGGTCCTGTACAGTGGGATGGGATACTATGCAGCCATTAAAAATGATGTTGAAGATTATTTAACGGTACCTGCTAAAACAATCAGGCACTATGCTGATTGTTTTATATTTATTACCTGCTTTAGATACAACAACTTCATGAGGTAGGTGCGTTGATTAGCTCTATCATACAGATAGAATAACTGAGGCTTGGAGAAGTTAATTTCTCTAAGACGTAAGAGCTCAAACTGAAGTCTGAGTTCAGTGTCCTCATGCCTATCCATTACGATCTACTCTAGGTCAAAGGAGGCATAGATGGCTACCTGCATGTGTCAAAGGAAAATCTGTAGGATCATTGGTATTGTGGGTGTTCTCTCTCCTGTTTTGTATTTTCCACAATTAATAATTATCACCTTTGAATTTAGGAAAAAAATGGTGAAAATGAAGTAAATTGAAAGGAAATAGTAAAAAAAGAGGTTTTTGAAAGCAAAGAAGGAGTAAAGGTCCAGAAAATGGAATTCTGGGCATAGTTGAAATAAACATTACCTTCTCATAGGGAAAGAGCTGAGGGGCCCAAGAGTCTAATTCTCTTTGGCTTTTTCCACAAGTCTACAACCTTGAGAGTCCAAATCAGGTCACTTGAGGAAAAAGGGAATGTTTGACTTTTAATTTATAAATTACACCCAAGAGGGCTGTGAGGTTGCTAGAAGCTTCAGTGGGATATCAGTTAGAGGTTAGTCAGGAAAACAGAAGCCTCCATAGGTATTTCAAAGAGAGAGAATTCAGTATAGTGGATTTATAGAGACAGGTTGGAGTACCAGGGAAAGAAGAGACAAGGAAAGGAACTGGAAGAGAAACTACAAGTCAAAAATGATGATCAGAGATCTGAAGTATCTAATGTTGCTGGCTGGAGTCCATGTGTCTATACACACTACTTCCCTGTTAGAGACTCTAGAGCCATAGATTTCAGATTCGTTAAAGGTTTCCGGAAATCCCAGTTTTCTCAGTCAGGACTGGGACATCCACCAGTGGATGTTTACTTAAATGCTGCTTTTACCTCCAAAGATGTTGCCAATAACTGGAGATGGAAAGGATCACTCCTTTCCTCTTTCTTATTATCTCATGTTGCCTCCCGTTGGCAGCATTTTTCTTCTTTTTTTGAGACAGAGTCTTGCTCTGTTGTCAGGGCTAGAGTGCCATGGTGTCATCGTAGCTTACAGCAACTTCAAACTCTGGGCTCAAGCAATCCTCCTGCCTCAGCCTCCTGAGTAGCTGGGGCTACAGGTGTGGGCCACCATGCCTGGCTAATTTTTTCTATTTTTAGTTTCCCATCTAATTTCTTTCTATTTTTAATAGAGAAGGGATCTCGCTCTTATTGAGGCTGGTCTCAAACTCCTGACCTCAAGTGGTCTTCCTGCCTCAGCCTCCCAGAGTGCTAGGATTACAGGCATGAACCACTGTGCCCAGGCTTCACTGACAGAATCTAACTGGAGTCCAGTCGGCAAGCAAGATAGAAAAATACAGTTTGTGGGCTCCAAGCTTCCTATCATCCCCAGCAGAGCAAAGAAGGGTGGAGATAGGATCTGAGCGGAAAGACACAAATGGCATTATCTATCCTTTTGTCTATCTAACACCCGTTCTCATCTTTATACCCATATTTTATTTTCTTACAACATTCCACTTCTACCTGACATAACACATGCGTCTCTTTGATAAACAATGATGCTATTTCCTCATCTAATTCAACAATCATTTCCTCCCAAATATTTCACAATTTATGAGTTGAACTATAAAGTTACCTACCACTAACCTTCTTTTAATAGAAAACTGGGTAGAAAGAGAAAGTAAGATTGGTCAGTATATACAAATATATTTACCTAAAAAACAAGGAAGAAAAACATTTATGGTTGCTATAGTCCTCATTTCTGTAACTTGTCACAAGGCCATGTTGATATTTACAAATTTCTTCTTCCCCTATCATTTCATTTTTTCTTTGTACTAAGCCAGTTTGTCTTCTGGTCAAATTTCCAAACTTCCATTCCTGAAGTGTTTGAATCACTATTAACTTTTCTTTTGGGGTTGCTATTATCTTCTTTTAAGCTTTATGGCCGAAATAAAAATAATAAGAAAAGCGTTAGGAAATTCCAAGGGTTCCAAACACAGTTCTACTTGTTTTTACTGTGGGATGACAACACAGTTTCCTTTGATAATTAGCCACCCTTTTGTCATTTGATTTTGTGATGAGATGCCTGAAATATCTAGTGGCAGTCCCAACTTTTTATTCAACTGAACCATTGTTGTGTCCTTTAGTGGAATCATTTCTCTTCTGGGAATAGAGGCCTGTAACATAGCAGAGCACAATATTATAGGGGTTTGGCAAAAATTCTGTGAATGTGTTGTCAAGTGTAGTAGAGGAGACACTACCAATTCTACCAATTGGCTCCATGACCCATCTTGTCCATTCATGGCAGAAACAGCATCATATATTGGTCATCAATTCAAAGCTTACACCAAACCTTGAAGAGTAGCAAGCATCTCAACCTTGCAGGTCATATGACTGAGTCATTAGTAGGCCACTCTATTGTTACTTCACCCCAGCTACTTCTGGATGCAAGGACACTACAGTAACAATAGAGGATTCTCTGGATGTGAGTTCATTGCTGCACTGTTTTGACGTAAAACAAGCCCGCTGGTGAGAAGCAATGTTGTCTCTTATACCATGCTAGTAAATAAAGTACCGTATTAATTTTCTAGGGCTGCCATAACAAAGTACCATACTCTAGGTGACTTGAAACAAAAAAAATTTATTCTCTCACAGTTATGGAGGTTAGAAGTCTGAAATCAAGGTACCACTGGGGCCATTTGTCCTCTGAAGGCTCTAGGAAAGAATTTTATCAGTTATGGTCCACAGGCCACATGTGTCAGTGTTGGGGTATCTCAGAGGAGATGAAAGAAATTAGAATTTTTGCGGTGGGACCTAGAAATTTATCTGTTTTAACAAGCATACTAGTAATTGTTACATACAATAAAGTTTGAGTGAATTAAAATTTTAGGAACTTTAGCAATTATTCAGTCAACTAATTATGACTCAAGAGGAATAGGAAACTATAAGAAGTTTTCCCACCCACATATGCATTTGGTTTTGGCTTACTATATCTGTGTGTGTGCAGATAGCATGGTGCTCAGCAGAAGAGGATGTACAGTGAGCTTACTGTGTGTATTTGTTACCTGAGCGTGCTTATGCATATGCAAGTATGTGGGCCATTTTCTGTTGAATTTTAAAAATAATGGTAACAAAATGCTCTCTATGTTTTGGAAGATAGACTTATCAAGGAGTTCTGTGAAACAAAGACAGAACTTCTTTAAAAACACCCAAAACATCTTTTTTAACTATTTTATTCTATATGTAAAGGAAAAATGTCCAGAATGAGGAACACAAATTGTTCATCATTAAAGAGAAAGTACATCTAATTATATCATCTTCTGGAGCTTTTCTTTTAAAACCTCATTTAAAAATTTGGATAAAGAGAAATGATCAGTTGCTTGTTATTTTCATCAGAAGTTGGGAAATTTTTCTTTGAGGATCTCAGGACAAAAGAAGATATAAAATCACTAGCATTATTCTGTTTAAGGTATTGATGAAAAAATTGAAGAGAAAGAGAAAGTTTGTATATGAGTGATTTTAATTGACTAACAAAATTAAATAGCAAACTGGAAAGGTCTGGCAACCTGCTAATAGCAAAAAGATAACACAAATATAAAGAGTACTGACTTTTCACTGGACTAAGTAAAATGAAATTTCATAATATATCTTGACCTTCGATATCACTCTAATAGAGGAATAGTTTCTAAATCAAGCTTTCAGAAAGCAAAAGTTCATATAGTCTTTTCATCTTAACTAGAATGGTAGCATCATTTTTGCCCCTTTGATCTATTTATTTAAATTTAAATTTCCATTAAACACAAAATTTTAAGTGAGCAATTTGTAAAAGAGTTTTCAGATTTAATTATCAGTTCACTGAATTTTCACTAGAGCTGAAGATTTATCCTTAGGCCAGGCATACTGAATGTGTCGAAGTAAGGCTTTTTGTTAAAGAGGGGGAGGAATTAAATTGCCAAAAAAATTACTCAATTTGTTCCACCTGTAAAGTGCACTGATTTACTTAATCTCACTGTCAGTTTTAAAAGCATGATTATAATTGCAAATTCTGAGATATCAGTTGTCCAAATGCTGAGATTGTGGTTAAAGATGAAAGGAGAGAAAACCCAAGACATTTAGAAAAAAATAAATCTATTTATTGTTCTGCCTCATTTTGCTTTCTTCAGAGGTACTTGGAAATTTTGTACAGATCAAAGGAAGTTAAAAATACATAAACTTGCTAAAAATATCAGAGTCAAAAGTTTCAGAAAGAAAAAAAGATTGTAAATTAAACAAACAAAGGAAAGAATTTAATGAAACTCAAAATTAAAAAGAGTTAAGAAAGAGGTAGGTAATCCACGGAGATCTCTCTTTATTTGATGGGAGTCACTAAAAAGCTTTGAAAAGTTCAACCTTACGGTGGACACAAGTTTAGCTATTGGTTCTTAGGAAGTATAGATAACACTGCCATTTTGGAAGACTGAAGTTGGCATCTCGTGTAAAATACTGGCACACACCACTTGTGTGATGCTGGGTACGTCACTGAGAAGCATATCAAACACGTACTTGGGCTGTCATTTCTGTTGAATTTTTCAGTCAAATTTCCACCATGCACCACAAAAGGACTGTCTTCATCTGTGATGCCTACTTTGTTGGAGGGAAAGGTAAGGCTGTTTGTCACATAGCTTCTTGGTCAAGTCAAGGACAGTTTTTTGACTTTTTGTGATTTCAAGGAGGAGACCCCTTCTGCACCAGACCAGTTTACAGTGGAAGATTGGGTATTAAGTGAGAACTTGAAATATTAAATGAAAGTGTAAGTCTGTTCCATTTTGTTGCCAATTGAGACAAAATGGACAAAACGTTGACAAATATAGTATGTATGTAGAAGTTGCCATGAAAACTAAATGACTTAATGTGTATAAAGACATTAGCTGCATGCCTGGCACATAGTAAGCACTTGCTATTATTATTGTTCAAGTATACCATTAGTTAAATAGATTTGTATAGATCAGAGAACCCAATCATAGACAAAGGGTTCTCAATATAAAATTTTAATGTGCAACAAGATTATAGTGGGGCCCACTGAATCAGCTTTGAGGTATTCATTTTTCAAAATTGCTGGGAAAAAAGCATTCAGCATAGCATTGATGTTGCTTCTGGGAGACAGCACCCTTTAGTAGAAAGAGCCCTGTCTGGTATCAGATAGACATAAGTTAAAAATCCCAATTCTGCTGCATATTAGCTAAGTAACTTTAGCCAAGTTGCTAAGTGCAGATTGTGATGAGCAGAAACTGGCAAACTTTGCATGATTCTAGGCACACAGAAGGTGCTTAACATATGTGCATATCCTCTGGTTCTCATTCTCTTAATATGATCTATCACTTAAGGATATTTAGGGTTTGTTCAGGAAAAAATTACTTATCAACTTATATAGCAATGCACACTAGCCTGATGCTAAGGAGATATTTAATTTTCAAGTATAATCTAGTTTCTTTCATATCCTTATTATCAACTTTCTTTTGAGCTTAGCCTTAATTAAGTGTATTATACTTTAGAATTCCTTAAAATCACTCTTTGTTTAATAGCAATGAATTTTTAGCTTTGTCAGATATTCTTGGTTTTCAATGTAATTCTGTTTCATAGATAATAAATGATAAAATCTGAGACCAATAAATTTTTTTTTTTGAATTTGAGTTTAAAAAAACTTGAAAGAAAAACTCCAACTATTTTGTCTTAACAAGGGAAACAGTACACGTGCTTCTGTGTTCTTGACTTTAGTAGACCTCTTGTTGGGTAAACTTCCCACAGCACTATTTGCTTTTGAAAGATTAACAAAAGACAGAGATATAGACACAGGCCTATTCTCTCTCTCCCCTTTCACTTTCTAGGGTGATGGTACAAAAACTATTTGATCAAGCACCCTACCAGTAAAAAAAGAAAATTTGAGCTTTCACTTGTTTGTGTATATTTGTATATTTATACAGTCTGTATGGTACATTAGCACCCATAATACTACATATTATGTGCATTATAAAACATGTCTTAAGACAGAAATAAAAAAGATTGAAAGGTGAAATAAAATTTATATTTTTAAATGTTTTGGTAAGCATGATGGTTTCACACTACTATGATTTTCTAATTTTTCAGGGCACCATATACATGTAGGATTTTATCAAAAATGATTGAGAATGCAAATTTGTATTTCAAATGTCTCCTTAAGACTTTTGACTCATGTGAGTTGACTTTTTGTCAGACCTATTTATATTATTATTGTTTCACTCAATATTAATGACATACTGATGAAAAGTTCATACCTGAAGAAGGAGGAAGTCTCAACTCTGACATTACCTTATTAGTCACTTGTACTTGTTTTATTAGAATTTTGTTTTGATTTCTTTGCAGGAATCTTTTAGTGACTTGTCCATTTTATAAGGGTTGATTTGAATAGATGATAAGATTCTTAAATCTACTTAATTAGTCACATACAAAGTACACCATGTCACCGTGCATTGGAAGTGAACAAGTGAGGGAGGATACTGGGTGACCTCATCCTTCTGTGGGGCTTTACTCTTTCCTTGGGGCAGCTTACTCAGAGTGTGTAAATACAGCCATCTGATCCGTGAGCAAGCAGGGAATATTTATGCATCAAATAATTGTAAAGCATAATTTCTTATTTGTTCAGTGAGAAGAGATAAGTAGAAATAGAACTGCCAATATTTTATTTCACATTCTAGTGGATCACCTCTTCAGCCCTAGATAGAATTTGAGAGACCTCTTTTCAAGAGCACAGGTCACTAAACTTTTTCTGTAAAGGAGCAGATAATAAATATTTCAGCTTTATGAGCCATATAGTCTTATTGGGACTACTCAATTCTGCCATTGTAATGCAAGAACATCCATAGATAATACATAAACAAATGGGTGTTGCTGTCTTCCAATAAAACCTTTTTTATAAAAACAAGCCTTTGATCATATTTGGAATGGAGACCATAGTTTGCTAATCAGTGATCTAGAGAATCCTGAGCCTGTTCAACAAATGATAAAATAATGAACTCCATGTTTACCAGGAAATAAGGAAAAAAAAACCTTTCTTTAAAGTGGGTGGCTTAGCTTAACTCCACGGTCTTTTACAAATCACATTGGACTGTAGAGCTTTCATGCTGCTAATTGATGAGTTATTGTAGCCTTCTATCTCTGATTCATTCATTCTATCTCTTTCTCAATCACACAGACACAGACATACACACAGTGACGCCCACACATATATGGTAATGAGGTAGCTATTGTGTTTCAAAATTAATGAAAAGACAGAAAGGGAGATTCAGATGTGCTCTGATTGGTGCAATTGTAACTTTGTGGTATGAGGAATAAAAGGACTTTCTCAAATAACAGGACATCCTCTTTCTTTCAGCATTTCTCAAACACTTTAGCAAATCATGAAAGCTTCAAGGAAATATAAAAATTGAATGAAGACGAATGAACATCTCAAGTGTCAAGTTGCAATGAAAGAGAATTAGCACAAGTGGTTCTTTCCCACAGGATGCAGGAGGGATCTTTGTCCAGTAGACTCCCCAGCATTCTATGAACACTTTCATGCCTTCCCTGCTACTCTGTTTATAACCCCTTCCGCCCTTTCGGTGGCCCTCTGACCCTCTTCCCCAATTGCTTAGGGTCTGTAAGACACCCAGGAATCCCTGCAGAAGGACTCCACATTGGCCAGTTTTGCCTCCAAATTGCTCCTTCTCCTCACTGTCCTCTTCCCATAATACAGCAGTAAGCGCAGGTGATAGCAACTATTTTTATTAGCGAGTCCTGATATCGATAGCATGATAGATGCAAGACGAGGCTAATAACAATACCCAGAGAAACTTCAAGTACAGAGATTTTTTTTTTAAATATGTAAGGCAGAAGTTATTCCTTGTGTAGTCTTTCACATTAAGTCAGCTTTCCAGTGGGGTCAGTCAAACATGATAAAAGGGGCCAAATTACGTCATTCACCTTGGACTTTGTACTTAATTGATAACTTTATACAAATCTTTCTACTACCACCAAAAGTGGCTTGTGGATGTAGCATTTTAGTAGAATATGTTGTTTCATAGGAGTGTAATTCCCGATAACTAAAGCTGACCCATTTAAGGAAAGTGAAGAAAAACCACATTATGTATTGCTTGCCAGAAATGGTGTTAGATTCCTAATAAGCCTTGATTTATTTAGTCCTTGAATAGCTGTGTATTGTTATGCTAATTTTCAATTGTCCAGAGAAGAAACTAGAGCTCTGAGAGGTTAAATAACTTGCCTGAGATCATTAGGCAGGAGGGGGCAGAACCTTCACCCAAACCTGAGCCTGTCTGCACTGTCTGATGCAACCCTTAATTTTTGCACCTCTGCATGGTCCTATTTATGAGTATTGCCATAAAGTCCTCTACCATAACAAAAGATAGTAAATACTTTTCAAGCTGTTCTTGCCAGCCCAGTGTTGTTACGTGAATCATAGCCCCGCAGGGACTTTTGAAGTATGAAGGATATTTGTCCTGGGGCCCCATCTAGAGTGTTTTTTGAGCTCTGTGTCTATTTTTGATCAGTTTTCAATCTTCATGCTCCTCAACAGGCTTTCTGCTGTCACTTCTTATTCCTCTCTCTGCAACTGCCTCTCTCAAGTTACCTTCTATTCCCTATTTCTAATTTTCAGTCTACTGTCCTGAAGACGGCAAAACCAGACAGCCGAGCCTGTAGAATCACGTCTAAGGGTGGTGGTGGGGGATCACAGTGAGGACCTGGGGAACACGGCCTAGAAGGTCATTATTTCAGCTGGTTGTGGATATTTTTGATTCTTCTCTATTTTCTTAACTTTATTTTGTAACACTGAGATGCATGGAGAAGTGAGCTGCAGATAATTGAGACTTGATTAGCCTTATCTTCAGTATATTTTAGGAAGAAAATACCCATAATCTGGTTTTCATTAATATTTTCTTTCAGTTCCAGCTCACTAAACTTGTATCTCTGTCTACTGGCTTTGTCCATCTAGTCCGCATCCAGAGATTAAGAGTTGGAGAAATGACATCCTTCAAATCCGAAAAATACAGATAAATGCAAGTTGAATAGAATGTTGACTCTATTCTACAAGATAAGAGGAGTTCTAGTTTTGGGGGGAATTCGGCCTTGATTTTTCGCTGCTGTTTGTGTCAGGGTAAAGTGTGTGACCTAGAATTCATTTAGAGTCTGGAGTTAAAGTGGTTGCTAATACCTACCTCAGGGAGCTGTTTTGACAATGAAATGAAGTCACTTGAGAAAGTAGCTAGCACATTGTAGGCTTTTATCAAATGTTACCTGAGGAATATTGAATATCATTTAGGAAATTATTGTGAACTTGATTTGAAATTAGAACTTCCTCGGGGAGGATGGGGAAGTGTCTCTTCCTCAAAGTTTTTTACATCCATGGACGGTTGTGCCAAAGGGAAAGAGGCTGTACCATTGAAAGGCTGTGGAATGTGACCACGACAGGGTTATTGGCTGAGACAATGTATATGTCTGTCGCCCTCTCATAGATCTTGAGCCCATTGAAGGCTGGTAATGTCTGATTTCTTTCTGTGACTCCATGTTCCAGCACAGTGCTTGCTACATAATTGATACACAGTAAGTGTTTTTCAAATGACGAAATGGATGGATGGATGGATGGATGAATGGAAGTGGGGAAGAAATTTATTGTTGCCAGAAGACAAATATGCTCATGAGAACCACTCTCTTGTCTAACAAGTTGTCCTGTGTATAGAATAGTGAATTCAAATGTGTTTCAGTGAGGACAGTCAGTGCCACAATGACGTACTCTGTTTTGCTTTAAGGACCATGATGGGCTCTACTTTCATCATTTCACTTTGGAAATTTATTTTTGTTTCTTTTAAGGCATGATTTTAAAATAAAAATCGAGTGGAACACTATTATGAAGCAGACTCTTATTACATATATTGAGATTCAAAACTGCCTGGTTCTAGCCTCTGAAACATAACAACCATATGCTATAAAAGCCCTATAGAACTGTCCTGATGGCCACTGTTAGTTTTTCTCTCAACCTCAGAATTAGAAAAGATTTTTTCTATAGTTCTTTTTACAAAGCTCTCTGCAACAGATGATTTAGCACAAGTAAAAAGGACTGATACTAGCAGGGCTTTTATTTCATCACTGCTATTCTCATTATAAAGAAAAAAAATATTTATTGCTTGTTTCAGGCATAGCATTTTAATAAAAGCTACCCTCTGCTTCCTGATGTAACTTTTATAAATTAAATAAATGGATAAAAATTTGAAGTCATTAAAATTGCTTAATAATTTCTAAGACCAATATAGATCTACAGTGTTAACCGTCTCCACGATCAGATTTAGAAATATCATAGCAGGTCACGATAATGGTAAACATTTCCATCTGGAGGGAAAACCTTTTTGTGATATTGAGTGATTTCAGTTGTTCTAAGCTTATCTTCTTCTATCCATCCATCCTTTCCTTCCTTCCTTCCTTCCTTCCTTTTCTTTCTTTTTTGAGACAGGGTCGAATGCAGTGGCATCATCATAACTCGCAGCAACCTCAAACTCCTGGGCTCAAGCAATCCTCCCACCTCAGCCTCCCAAAGTGCTAGGATTATGGGCTTGAGCCACCATACGCTGTCTCTAAGCTTATTTTCTGTCTGCTATTTTCCTAAAATCTTTCAAAGCTATAGGGACACTATCATTCTCATTAGTGCTAAAGGAAGTCCTAGAACTTTTGCAAACTATGCTGGGTTGGGCAAGTATGGAAGACACTGGTGGTTACTTATGCAATATCTATTTCCTTTTTCCTATTTCCTTGAGAGGATATCCTTAATATTGTTTAAGGTAGAAATGTGCTTCATTAAATATTTACCATCTATACCCTTGCACTAAGGGTCCACATGAACCAGTCTTACAATGAGACTAAGCAGAATTCTGCTGAACCTTCTTGGGTGGTCAGCAGCTTTTGCCTTCCTTACTATTATGGGCTGAAGGCTTGCTCCCCCCACCAAATTCATGTGTTGAAGCCCCAAGCCCCAATTTGGTGGTATTAGGAGGCGGGCTTTTTGGAAGTAATTAGGTTTAGATAAGTCATAAAAGTGGGACCCTTGTGATGGGATTAATGCTCTTATAGGTAGAAGAAGAGATTTTCTTCCATGAGCATGCACTCAGAAAAGGCCATCTGAGTTGTTAGTGAGAAGATGGCTGTCCATAAACTAGGAAGAGGGTCCTCACCAGATATCAAATCTGCCAGCATCTGACACCTTGATGTTGGACTTCCCAGCTCCTAGAGAAGTAAACTTCTGTTGTTTAAACCACATAGTTTATGACATTTTGTTGTAGCAGTCTGAGCAGACTGACACTGACAAATAGAGGATAGATGAGGTTGTTGACATCACTCTCCCCACAACTTCTTTCTGTTTTGAATGCAGACATGATGTCCAAAGATTAAGCAGCCATCTTGTGATCATTCAGTGATATGTGCAGGATAAAAACTAACATACTAAGGATGGAAGAGCAGGAAAAACTAAAAAGATCTTGGGTCCTTGATGGCATCATTGAACAACTAACATGTTGCCATCATCTATTTCAGACTTCTTGTTACCTGGGAAAAGGAAACATTTGTTTGTTTAAATTACTACAAGTTGGGTTCCTTGCTATTTACAGCTTAGAGAAGTCATAAAAATAAGAAATGACTATGATTCATTAATACTCAACTTTTCTGTATACAGATATTCAATTTTTGTTTTTTTAGCAATTTCACAAAGCAGCTGGATATAATATCAAATAGGAATATCCTCATTAAATCAACCTTCTCAACAAATAAAATTTTATAGGTGTAACTAGGTAGAATCTCCTTAAGAAAAATTGTTTAAATCCCTAAATATCCTCTAATAAATGTTCCAAAGAACTCATTATCTGGAGAAATCAATGAGTTTAGTAACAACATTTGTAGCAACATTTTTAAGGTTTTTTGTTTCTTTGGCCACTCACTCTCAGAAAATACTAGTATAAAAAACATACATTTTTTTTTAATTTCAGAAAATTTAGGGGGTAAAAGTACTTTTTATTACATGGATAAATTGTATCATGCTGAAGTAGGGGCTTTCTGTGTACCCATCACCAACATCATGTACATTGTACTCAATCGATAAAACATAATTTTATCATCACCTGGGAGACTGTATTTCAGACAGTCTTCAATTATGATGAAAAGTCAGTTTCTGTAATGAACAACAAGACTGGGTTGATTTTGTTGGTTGCTTTGAAAGATCAGACACTGTGATATCAAGAAATGAAATTTACATACCTGCATTTACTTTTAAATTATTTATAGCAGTCATGGTAGAACTGTATTTCACCAACTTCTTCCCTATACCTTTGCTTGCCTGTGCATTTGTGATGCTAATTTTCATCCTGAAGATGTGATTTGCATGTCAATTTGTTCAGGGGGTCTTCCATTTTCATAACTTGGAATGTTCTTGATATGTGGTGTTCATTTTTAATATCATCACAGTGTTTCCCCTGATTTAGCTGTAATCATCTCACATTTCCCAAATTACTATTTAATCCTAGTTATATCAGCGGAAAGATTGAGGTAATTAGACTTGGGGCTAAGGAACAATGATGGTTTTTGAGGAGTAGACATTTCTCTTTTTAAATCACACTGCAGGTAATTTTTTTTTTTATTTGAGTTGCAATTACTCAAATTTTTGAGCTATTAGATCAGACAAGTATAGTGGCGTGGGCTATAGAGGACCAGCCAACAAATACCAACCAACTAACCAACCAAACAGACAAAACCCTTTGGCTCATGTAAAAAATCAGTCCAAAGTGAAGCTATGAAATAGAACAAATTTCCTGTCAGTGTTCTCCCTGTTACCTATTCTATTTCTCCCTCTCCTTTCATAAAACTGTATGACCCAGTTGCTCAGTTTCTTCATGTTGTCTGGGGCCTTATATCCTAAACCTTTCTGTACATTCTGTTCCCACCCAAGCAAACATGCCTTATGTCCTATTCCTTTAACATTCCTCTCTTGACTATATGTCATGTTGAAGGGGAGCTGGATATACCATTTTTAATAATGCCTAAATATATTTATCTTTGAAATTTATTTGATTTATACAAGAGAGAAATTCCTTATTCAAAGTAATTTACAGCTTTATACTTACATATATGTCCAGCAATTATGAGCCTCTAATAATACCTTTATTAGTACCTTCATATATTTACAGGCACAAATATAAGGTATTAATAGAGGCTCATAATTATTGGACATATTTGGGGAATGAGGTACATTCCCTTGTTTTCTCACAAATATTAGATAGATGGATTGTTTTCTAAATCATCTTAAAAATGGTTGACTTTACCTTAATGGTTTTGCACAGTCCCTGGCCAATGGGAGAAGTGAAATTATAAAAACTATTTTTTAAGATGACAAATTGAGCTACGGAGAGATTGAGTTACTCTCCTCATTTTTTTCAATGTCACACAGTGACTTGGTATGGATGGGGCTGATTTACCCCATTTTCAATTTAGCATGTTCTCCATAAATTACTACAGACTTTATGGCTCTGTTTTCTTACCATGGCCAATATTTATTGTGAAACAGTCAAGGTCAGATTTTCAATTCTATCAGTGAGCAATTGCATGGAAACCAACTGGATTGGCTAAGAGGTGAGTGATCAGAGTCAGCCCCAAACAGCCATATTGACCATGCAATGACTTCCTCTTAAAATGTGATCACCCATAGCCTAAATCCTGATAAATATAAATCAGTGTTATTTAAATAGCATCCTGAAGGAACATTGCACCATTCTAAAAGCATTTTTCTTTAGTTGGATTGTTAACTAAATGACCATGTCCGCTGAATAATAAGACTTGTAGATTTTGGAGTGCAGAGAGTAACCATTATGAATTCACATTATATATATATATATATATATATACTTAAAAAAAAAACACCTTCTTTCAACTGACATCCAATAGAGAGAAAATAATTCAAGTTATAGTCCCAGGAGAGCAGGAGGAGAGTGGGTGGGCAGAGTAGGAGAGCCTTGTAAAACTTTAGTAGGTGGTCTGATGCTAGCCCTGTGACGCAGATGTTTCCATTCCTGTGGCTGTAAGAAAGAAAGCTCAATGTGACCATTTGTCAACACCTGGAGAAAACTTTGAAGCGGTGACTGTGCATTGTATGAAAGGATTTTCTAAGCAATGGTCTGTCAGGGAAAAAATTGCTCAATTTAAGAAAGGGAGACATTAAATGGACACATAGAATTGCTTTGAAGGTTAAAAAATCCAGTCGTTTAAACTTTTGCAATATATAAAACTCCATAATTCATCTTTTCAGATATTTTTCCCTTTGAAGTGGATTTATTAAGAAAATCCTTAGGTTATCACAGCTCTGTCAGCAGTAGTAACATGCTTCAGAATGACTGAATCATTCTTTTGAATTCTATGATATTATTTTGAAGCTTGGAGTCATGTATGGAAGAAAGGATCTGAGGATCTCTGTATTTAACTTTTACTCTCTGTGATTGAAAACATGGAGAAAACATGTGTCTGAATTAGCACTCTACTGATTTCTGTTCTTCTCTGGTTAGTAGCTTCTGTAAAGGACCCATTTTTGTTGCTTTCAGACTTCAGAAATAAGCAGCCAATGGTCATTATTTTCTCTTTTTATTGCCGTAAAAAGTGGAAGATACTTTGAATAGCACTTCTGTCAAAGCAGGATTTTTCTGTATTCTGGATGATGTTTGTCTTACACAATAGGATTTGAGTATGTTATGTGTTCCCTGATTAGTATTTCTGATTAGGACATAGATAATCATCTGAAGCAAGTGCTGCTGGATATTTTTGGACTTCACATAAATATACATGAATGTGGATGGCAGGGAAATAGTAAATAACAACACGACACTGAGTGATTAGAGTCTAATATGCTATGTTGTCAGGGAAGAAATGTGGGTTCAATTTCCAGTTGTAGCCTTTTATAACTCACCCAGATCTTAGTGCAATAGCAACTGACCCTGTACAAATGTGTGTTTTGTATTTTGCTCTCAAACCAGAAAAAGAGTCAGATTTCTAATTCCAGAATTATACCTCCCGCTTTAATGTTCATTTGTTGAAGTATGTGATCAATTACATGGGTACATTCTGTACCATTGTATGTTATTAAAGGTTTTTCTAAGAAGATACAAATAAATAAAAATAAATTGTGATCATCAGACTGAGACATTAATCATGTTGAAACTTTGAGAATGAGCAAACAGTTTTAAATTTTCACTTTTTTTTTATTCCATCTTTGTGTCAGGTAGCAAACAACTACCTCGGCACTTGTGAATGTCTATTATCCTTCCTGCTAGCAATGCCTTGCTGACCTACGTGTCCATGTGAATTCACAGATTGTCGCTTCTTCCCCCGTCCACAGCTGTTTCCCTGAAGGTGGTATTAGGGACTGGACTATGTGTTCCTCTCTTTACTTTACAAGTGATGAAGCTGAGATGCAGAGACAAAGACATTGGCTTGAGTTACAGCCTGACACAATGTCAAAGACAGGAACTGAGGACTTTTTAATTCCCATTTCTGCGAAACACCAGCTTTTATTTTCTCTTCATCTTAGCTTCATAGTATCTTCTGTAAATCAGGCGCAGTGGCCATGCCACAAACACTGACTGCCAAACACCAGCACTTAACACCCTGTAAATGGGCTGTCGGGAAGCAGAACAAGAGTCTAAAATAAATGATTTGAAGCCTGTTTCAAAAGGCAAACTGACCCCGTAATTTCAGTTCTTGTTCCCTTCCTAAATTCCATTGACATGGCCAAATGAATATAAAAATGTGGAAAAATCTGTATGAGCTGCAAAACAAGGAAGAATGTCACCCATATGCCAGAAGAGTCTTGGTGAGATACAGTGCAAGGGACGAAGCTCCAGCAAGGGCCCTGGCCAGCCCGTGAATCGCCGTGCAGGAGTGTAAGCTGCCGGGGAGCAGGTGGATGCAGTCCCAAGTAGAGCACCGCGCTGGGAGCAGCGTCAGGTGAAGGCAGGGGCAAAATCTTGAGACATTAAGGTGCAGAGCAAACCCCAGTTCTTCCAGAAACCGTGGGGATGTGCAAGTGCCAACAAATGATACCTGTGTGCGTTCTCAGCTAGCGTTTGATGAGGGAGGGATGACTTCAGGGGGCTGCTGACAGTGGGAGAGGGAGTGTTTCCCTCTCAGGGCTGCATGGAATACCTAATACCTTTTACAGAATTCAGAGTGAAACTTTTGGGTTTCAAAACCAGAACCTGTCTCGCAGTTTTCACAAGCATTTGTGTCTATCTCTAAGACCATTTTCTCTTCTTTTTGTCCCCAGCTTAAAGGTGGGAATCTTTACTTGTCTGAAGGTTCTCGCCTCAGGGGTACGTGCTCCCACGGTGTTAGAAGGGGGATGTTGATGACGGTAGAGGCGTGTCCAGGCCTTACGGCTCTGTCTCAGTGAGCTGGGCTGGGCTTCTCTTTAGAAACCTTTAGCTCCTTTGACAGGGCACAGAGGGCAGAGGATTTTGGCTGATATCGAAATCTATTCACAGCCTTCTAGAGCTTAATAACAAAAGGCCTCTTTTCGGGTAAAGAGCTATTCAACCTGCCTAGTTGGATCTCATTTGATTCCGACAAAATTCCAGCTACCCTCTCGATTCATAAGGAATTCATCAACATCTACAAACTTCCTAATCAAAATATGGCCTGCATGGGATTCACACACGCTATTTATTCCTTGTGTGAACATTCATGCAGTGTCTCACGGGAACTGTATCATACCTGGTCTAGGAACAATGGTTTTTATATTACACCTAAAAATATTTTACCTAAAACCTTTTTATAAAATATTTTTTCATAAAATGGAAAAAATCATTCTATGGATGGCACCAAGGGGACCTTTTGACTTGTTTTGTCATTTTCCTGATGACCCCCAATAAGAGTGAGTTACATGCAGTGGACAGTTCTACCTGTGACTGCCTTCGTAAGAGAACTCAGTTTGGTTAGAACACGGAAGCAACAGTCTTATTTATTCTGGGACTCAAGGGCAAACTTTGAGCTGAAACTTTTACCACAGCCATAGAGATTCTGACCCAAGGTCACCTCTGCCCATGTCCATCTTTTGCCTCCTCACAGACAATCCTACTCTGATCTGTGGAAACAGCCCACACTGAGGCTGAAAACTACCTTCTTTCCCTTATATGGAGTACAAAGAATTTACAAAGAGAACAAGACAATCTTTTTATAAAGTCTCCTTTCCTAACTCTGAACAATAGACAGTTCCTTTCCTCCCGTCCAGCCACCAACAGTCACCTACACTTTAAGGATGAACAAACAGAGAAAAATCAACAGACATATGAAAAATTCTCAGTCCTTCATCAGAAAGGGATTTAAAGAATCAGAGCAAAAATCTCCCTGTGAAGCAAACTTACTATGTGAAATTGGAAATAACTTCAGAAACTTTATTTTATATTTTTGAAAAGATTTAGAAGGGTATTGCATCTATGAAAAGGGGACACTTTAAGATAAAGAAAAGAATAATAAAAAACACAGCTTTATGCTTTATATTATAAAAGTACCACAATAGATCTTTTTTATACTTTAAATTTTATCAAAATAAAAATGTTTCCTTCCCCAGCATAAAATACTGTGCAGATATAGCAATTATATATCTGTTTAAGAGGTAAACGTGAACAGCAGAATGCAGAGGAAGACGTTAACAATTTAAAAATATTCATGCAGACCTTATTTAGGAGGTGGAATATAATGGGAATTCCAGGGGGGGAAAAGAGACAGAGGTGTTATAGGAGAAACAATAAACAAACAAACAAAAAATTATAAAATTCTCCCAAGCTCAAGAGAGACTTGAATCTTCAGATCAGTTATATAACTGGACAAAATTAATTAAAATTATCCATTTAAATAATCTTGTTGAAATTTCTATATACAGACAGAAAATTCTCATGGCTGCCAACCATAGTTTTCCTTGGAAATATGCAATTCCAGAAGACAAAGAAATAGCTAGAGTTTTGCAGTAAAAATTGCTGTGACCCGAGTATTGTACATCCTGCTAAAGATTATTCATGTGCAAGAGCAGTAGAAAGACATTCCCGGACATGAAAGAAATCAGAAAGTAAATTACCAATATGCTGTTCTTGAAAATATAAATCAATAAAATATTTCTAACCAACTAAGAAATACATTGAAATGAAGAATTTATGAATGAGAAAGATGGAGAAAAACTAGGTGGCAGTGAGAAACAAAGCCAGTAAATCACATAAGTAAAGCTGAATGATTATTGTGATGACCAGAATTACCAAAAAAAGGAAATATAATGAAATAAATAATAAATGATATCTAAAAAAAACTTAGATTATTCCTATAAAGTAGGACGTGGTGGTGGTATGGTGAAGAATGTTCATTGTCCACTGAAATCCATTCTGCCCTTCTGCCACAGAAATGGAATTGAGGCTGGGTTAGTTAGATGATGTTTTTTGTCCGGTTAGACTATACTTAGCATTTGCCAATATAGTGGCCATGTGATCATCTTCTCATAAATAGAATGATAACAGAAGGCATGATTTCCACTTCTAAGTCTTGAACTTAAGCCATCAGGTATGCCCTTTGGGACATGGAAGTGACTCAGCTTTAACCATGAGACGGCAAAATGCCCAAATGGATGAGAGCTGATGCCTTTGGGGAGAACTTGTGTCCTTGATTAAGTAAGGAGCTGTTCTGCTAACCGGGACCATTCACATTCGGACTGTTATGTGAGAAAGCAACTTTTTTCTTAAGTCACTGTGTCATTGGGCCTTTTTGTTACAATAGACTCACTGTACTCTGATTTGTATGGGTGGTTTGAGAGCAAGAATAAACGTATATAAAACAATGCACGGGATTATTCATGTGATACAAGGTATAATCTAAACATAAGATTTTTTTTTTAACAATTGGATTATCATATACATATTGTTTCACAACTTGATTTTTACTTTAAACAATATTTTTTGGTCATCCTTCCAAGACAATATATAAAGAGTTACACATTATTTGTATCTATATATGGTGGTTCCATTATGTATTGGATTCTACTTTCCTCTATTTGGGTGTCACATTTTTTCCTAATATTGGGCTATTATAAATAATTCTATAGTAAAATGTTTTATGCACACGTATAAGAATTTCTGTAGAACAGGTATTCTGTAGAATGGGAATTTCTGGTGTAAGGGTGCACACAGGGGTTGCAAAATAGAACTCTGGAGACTGGGGGAGTCAACTGCAGTTCTCCCGGCAGGCACTTGCCCTGCTGATGTTTATGGCTGGCTGGAGTCTGCAGCTGGCATAACTCAAAATTTTTCCCTCTTGGCTTGGTTGGGGGCCCAGTGGAGTCCCTGGCTAACTCAGCCCTACTTCAGATCCCATTGGCTGCAAGCCCCTGTGTGAATGCAGGATCCTCCATGAGTCTGCTGAGAGGATTTCTCCCCAGTATCTGTGGCAGAGCTGCTTTTTCTTGCTATGGTGGCTTCGATGGCAAGTCTGGGATTATTAACTTTGTGTCTATACCACCTGGGACTTAAGAGTGGGTTGAGAAGGTCAAACCTCCTGCTGGATAATGCCGCACCACCAGATTGCTGTGGTCATGCATTGGGAAGGGTAGCCTGAGAGGTTCTCTAAGGATTTCTAAATAGGCTTCGGACAATAGGTTCCCTTTTAACTATGCTATTACATCAAATTACATCATATACCTTGTCCTCTCTGAACTAGAACTCCAAAATGGCAAATCTGGCTACACATCTGGTTAGTTTTTACCCATGCATCTCTCTCTCTCCTCCCCCCAAAAGTTCCTGTCTGGAGGGGGCAAGTTTCTTTTCATTTCCCTGTGTAATATCTTCCTTCTTCCTGACCTCTGCTTAGCTTTTCCAGTGGTCAGAGAGATTGCCTCTAGATTAGAAAAAACTTTATGAACAAAGTTCTCAAGCTGGGTTGTTTTTATGCCAAAGAGGGAGATGAAGAAATATGAAAAATACTTAGCAAGACAACTTCTTGACACGCCGAACTATTGTCTGTTAGATATTTCTATTTTGAGAAATAGCCACTTTACATTTCCTTCGTCTTTTTTTAAAAACAAATGTGAATGTTCTCCTAGGCAGATAGATGCTTAGGGAGGAAAAAGGCAAAAATCTTGTATTGGAAAAGGCAAAAGAGAAAAGCACATTAAAAATTATATACATATGTGTGTGTTTATCCCTGATTTCATGATTTCATACATTTAACATTTTGATAGTTCCTGCCAATTTACTCTAAAAATGATTTTCTACTTTACAGTTCTTTCAAAAGTATATGAATGTGGCTTTTTTCACACTCTTGCCAAACAATCAGTGGACATATTACTCTTTTTTTTTCACTTTTTGTTAATTTGATAAGGAAAAAATATCTTATTTTAATTTGTATTTCTTATCACTAAAAAGGCTATGCATCTCTTAATATTTGTTTGCCACTTATTTTTCATCTTCTGTTAGTTACATGTGAATGTTTATTTGTAATATCCTACTGGGCTGTTTCACTTTTCTTATACATTAAATTTCTTATTGATTATATGAGCAATATATAATCAATATTACAAATTTTAAACACTTAGTGCCTCAAACATAGCAAATAACTCAATATGGGTTATGTTGAAGAAATAAAATTAAAAACAAAATCTTCTCCCAACCCAGAAAACATCTCCATGAAAGAAGCAGAAAAAGAAAAGTTTTATTACTGAATAAGCATTAAACCAGGATGCGTTGTACATCAGAGGCAATCTCCTAAGAAATTGCAAAGACAGAAAGGAATCTCACCCTTCAATATAGTCAGTGAATACAGCCCATTACATACATTTCCAATATAAACAGTAAATAGTCTTCAAATAAGATAGCACCATTTGTTACAAGTATTTCATCCTAGATTCACCTGGTAGCTGTGGTGACCATCTCTGTTAGCTTATTGGTTTTTATCTAGAGGAAAAAACAAAATTTTCATATCTTTATGACAAAGAGGTAGTTTTGCAATTTGGAGCAAGGTGTCTACCGAAGTTAGGTTCCTAGCTTTCCTAAGTAAGGTAAGATAGGGGCATGATCTCCCTTTAGGATTACATTTCAAAAAGATGGCTCCCAGGATCTTGAGAAACACAGTTCTGGGACATAAAGCTGACAAAAGGCTTATCTCATTTTCAAAAGATTTATATACATTTCAAAGAGATGGGAATATACTTTCTCATTACAAATGTTCTAAAGTCAATTCTGTAAGAAAAAGGGAGGGGAGGGAAATTTCCTTATTTTCAATAAGGAGAATTAAACTTCTTCGTTTTAATTTGAATTTGTCCACACAGTTGCTGATTATATTGTTGTTGTTATCCGTATGTGCTTTGTATATTAGGGATATTAAACTTTAGTTTACCATATACTCAGTAAATCCAAAGTAAGACAAAATAGAAACAAAATTTAAAAAACCTCTTCCAGTCTGGCCCCTCTTACCTCTCAGATCTCCACTGGGATGATTCTCCCTTGGTCACCCCACATGGGAGATGTCTCAGCGCTTTACTCTGGCTGTGGTCTCTGCGTGGATCACTGTCCTGCAGATATGTACACAATGACATACAATGACATACAAAGCTTGCATGAGAGATTTCAAGCTAAAAAATAATCAATAAAATACAAATTAAAGTAAAAAGAGCTAGTACTGATCTTTTTTCAAGTAGCAAAGATTAAAATGAGCAACAATTTCCCATGGCTGGGGGACAATGGTCCTTATTTGTCATCTCTTAAGTTTTTTCCTTAGATGCCTCTTTCTTTCTGAAGGTTACCTTCACCACCCTGTTTAAAGTGGTAGATTCACTCTGGCCTAACCACCCTTATCTGAAATTCCTTATTTCCTCCCTCCCTATTTTTATTTATAGTACTTATCATTTCTTAATGGATTCAATATTTTGCTTATTTATTTCATTTGTTATTTCTCTTCTCACTCTCATTAGAAGGTAATGTCAGAAGAACCCAATATTCTGTTTATTTTGTTCACAGCTCTATCTTCAGGGCTGAATAAGCTCTTGATTTTATTTTTGGAATGAATAAAAAATTAATAAATATACATTGATTTTTTTCAATGCATATTTGGCTTTTCACTGTGCACAAAGAATTTTTTTCCATATGGAAGCATTTTAATGTTTATGTAGCCAAATCTGTTAGTCTTTTCTTTTATGGAGTCTAAAAGTTTCATGTCTTCCTTGAAAAGTTTTTCCAACAGCATAAGATTTTCCGTCGTACTAAAGAAAAGGATTGCAGTGAAAAACTAGTAAAACCTGAATTAAGGCTGGTGATTAGTTAATAACAACATACTATCATTTTGGTAATTATTTTTGACATGTACCATAATAATGTTAACCACAGAGAAAACTGAGTTAGGAGTTAATGGAAGTCTTCTGTATCATATTTGCAGCTTTTCTGTAAATCAAACTTATTCTAAAATAAAAAGTTTACTTCAAATTCATCTTTTTATGTTTATAGCTTTGATTTCAGTTTTAGATTTTAAGTCCACACTGGAATCACTTCTTTGTTGTATTGTTTGAACTATGACACCTTCCCCCACTCAGCCCCTTATGGATAGTTGGTTGTTCTGGTTTAAAATGCTGCTGTATGTATGATATATGCTCAGTAGAGGAAGTGAACTTTTTTTTTTCCAAAAATATTTAGACTCTTCTCATATATTTATTCTTCCAGATTAATTTTCTAATCAGGTTATCAAGTTCTATAGACATTCCCATTATGATTTTGATTGAGATTATATGTATAATGGGTAGATATTTTGGTAAAATTTTACTGCATTAAATTAATCTACATAATATCCCTAATCTATGCAAAGTTATTATCATCAATAACAAAAAAGAAAATATGCAAAATACATAGACAGGCAAGTTAACTGATGAGTAATCAAAAGAACAATGACATGTAAAACTTACATCAGAGATTTCAAGCTAGAAAATAATAAAATACAAATTAAAGTAAAAAAAAGTCAGCACTGTTCTTTTTTTCAAGTAGCAAAAATAAAAATGAGCAATAATTTCTGGTTCTAAGGCCAGGTGTGGTGGCTTATGCCTGTAATTCTACTACTTTGAGGGTCTGCTGTGGGAGAATTGCTCGGGGTCAGGAGTTAGAGACCAGCTGAAGCAAGAGTGAGACCTTGTCTCTACCAAGAATAGAAAAATTAGCCAGGTTTGGTGAAATGCACCTGTAGACACAGCTACTCAGGGGACTGAGGCAGGAGGATCTCTTAAGCCCAGGAGTCTGAGGTTGCAGTGATCTGTGACGACACCACTGCACTCTAGCCCTGGTGACAGTATTAGATTCTGTCTCAAAAATAGTTCTGGTTCAAGCAGAGACGTAGTGAAATAGTTTTGCATATATTATTGGCAGGAAAGTAAATGGTAGAATCTGTCTAGAAAACAAATTGATTATTTCAAATTCTTAACATTTCATATACTCATTTATCAAGTATATCCACTTTTAAAGATTTCTTGAAGAAATAATCATGGAAAATACATAATTGTAAAAAAAATTTCTAACAATATTGCTTTATAATAGTGAAAGTAACCTAATTTTACATTAGGGCATGATTGAATAAAATTTGTTACATGTATACAATGGAAACTCTCTATATAAATAATCAATAAGTTTATAAAGCCTGTAAAGCTTGAGCCATTTCATTTGCTCTCTGAATGGTAATCAGAGAGACACTTCAGATCATACATTTTTGTTTATGAATTCCTGTCCACAGTATAAATCCTTTTATAATCTGGTGAAATATCCAGATCTCAAACCCCCTTCTATTGAATGAATATGTTGGGTTTTAATGAAAGATAAGAAACAGGAGTGAGTGGTGATGGTGGTTTCGATTGTCTGTGCTAAACATGAGAGGAACATCTGATTATGCAAGAACATTCCTGGGGTTTACACTGAGGAGATAAAAATGTATTGTTTATGACAACAGGTCGGTACCAATTACTCTCTGGACTTAATCAGTCTCATTATGGAGGAAAAACACCTTAGATGGAATTAAATAGATTATATACTGATTCCTAAATAGCTTCGAGAAAATAACTGGACTATAACCATTTTTATCCCTGATGTTTCTTAACTTGCTCTGAGCCTCTGGGAGATGTCAGCAGTTTATTGTAGAGGCCTAAGGTCCAATTAAGATGTGTTAGGGTTAATCATATTCCTATGCTGAGTATAAAAGGGAAGGTGATTATTAGTTTTGGAGTGAAGGGTAGTTTCATTTGGACTTTTGGATGTGGCTATCAGGTTCTTACTAGGGAGATCTGAAGCTGGATAGCAAATCTAGCAGTTATAAAGATTAGATTAGGAAAGGTGAATTAGGAAGTTCAGAGTGTTCAAGGAACAAAGACAATCAAGAGAGCAACACAAGTCACAGGGGAATCATAACACTCTTATCCTGAACCAAAATAAAGGAAAGAGGCTGGCGGCAAGAGGAGAAAACAAATTAAATGTAAGTCCTCTGCCGTAAGCACGCATTTTGATTTGAAAGTCATTGGAAGAAGCTGTCTATAGCCCAGTCTTCTGGCAGCTCTTTGTTCTTCTTCCGGTTCATTTAGTGAGCCTTAGAGTTTGATTTCTAGAGGGAATGGACACCCAGGTTATAGGATTCTGAGCAGTGTTTACATCAAGAAATAAGAATGCAATTGTATGACCTGGAGTGCAAGAGCAAGATTTGTGGTGAGAAGTACCTGAAACAGTCCCTTTAAGGCAGACTTTTGTTTATTTCTCTGTCTATATACCCTCCTTCCTTATAGGGTACCATGTGGGGGTATGTCTGAGGATACTTGGAAGTGCAGTGTGCACCTCTTGAAGATATGACTGTGATATTAATTTTTGCTAGAACCTTTAAAGGTTAGAATGCAGTAAGGTATTATAGAATCTGGCAGAGGCCGAGTCAATGTGAGTCTTACAGGTTTTTTTTTTCCTATAATAATTACATATAGTGAAGGTTTAAGGGAATTTTGTGATATAAATCACAGTTTCTTTAGGGCAGGGTTAGGACTTTAGGCCAAGAGAGATTAAATTCTTTTGAAAATGTTGACAGTTTTATTTTATTTTTAAAATTATCATAGAGTAAAATTGACTTATTTTGCTGTATATAGTTCTATAAATTATAACATATGTATAGATTCATGTAACCAACACCAAAATAACCATACAGAACAGTTCCATCACTCCAAAAAACTCCCTCATGACATCCCTTTATAGTCATGCCCTCAGCCCACTCTAACCTCTGGCAAGCACTACAGTTTTGTAATTCTGAGAATGTCATATAAATGGAATCATACAATATGTAACATTTAAGATGATTTTCTTTAATAATGCCTTTGAGATTCATTGAATTTGCTGTGGGAGTCCATTCCTTTTAATTGACGAATAGCAGTATTACATGGTATGGACATATCAAAGTTTGTTTATCCATTCGCCTGTTGAAGGACATTTGGATTGTATTTGTTTCTTGGCAATTATAAATAGGGTTGCTGTAAAAATTTATATACAGATTTTTGTGTTATTAGAAACTGGAGGAAAGGGGATCCTTGTTATAAAGTGGCAAAGAACTTGGCCACTTTGTGTTCTCATATTTTGTGGAAAGCAGAACTTGTAAGTGATGAATTTGGATATTTACCTGAGAAGATTTTTAAGCAAAGTGTTGAAGGTGTGGCCTGTTTTTTTTTTTTTTGCTGCTTATGGTAAAATGCAAGGAGAAAGATAAATCGAAGAAGCGATTGCTAAGCATGAAGGAACCAGAAGATTTGGCAAATTCTTGGTCTATTCATATCGCAAAATATGAGAAAAATAATGTGACTCATGGATTAATCAGCCTTCTCAGGAGAAGCCATGCATAGAGATGCAGTTATCTAGGAAAGATCTGTAGAGGACCCTCTTTTCTGATGGTTTGGATCCCTGCGGATTGCATTGGAGGCCAACAGGTTTTTTAGAATTGTATACCAGCAGAAACACTGCTAGTTTGGACTGAAGGAGACAGAGACAGGATGAAGGGAAAGAGGGCTTTCAGACTTCTGAGATTCTACAGGATGGGCCAACGAAGTGATATAATTGTGAACATGGGTTCTCCTCAAGAAAAGGGAAGAATGTCCCCAAAGGATGTTCAGAGGTCATCAGGGCTGCCATTGCTATCATAGGCCCAGAGGGTAGGACTGCTTCTTGGCTTTCAAAGGATGGGCCATCTCCTTGGTTTTAGCAGATCAGGCTGCCACTGCCAAGGGCTATGGGGCAAGGCCACACACTTGTGGGCCTGGAAGGTAGAACCACTGCTGGTAGGCCTCAGGACAGAGCATTGTTAAAGAGGATTATTCCGCAGGGGCGGGTGCCTCACGCCTGTAATCCTAGCATTCTGGGAGGCTAAGGCGGGAGGATTGCTTGAGGTCAGGAGTTTGAGACCAGCCTGAGCAAGAGCGAGACCCGGTCTCTACTAAAAATAGAAATTAGCTGGACAACTAAATATATAGAAAAAATTAGCTGGCCATTGTGGCACATGCCTATAGTCCCAGCTACTCGAGAGGCTGAGGCAGGAGGATCACTTGAGCCCAGGAGTTTGAAGCTGCTGTGAAGTAGGCTGATGCCACGGCACTCGAGCATGGGCAACAGAGCAAGACTCTGTCTCAAAAAAAAAAAAAAAAAAAAAAAGATTATTCCAAGATAATTCCCAAGTCTTAAAATCTAAAGGAATTTGTTCTGATAGGTTTTGGACTTGCTTGGAACCCAAGACTACTTTCTTCTTTCTGATTTCTCCCTTTTGGAATGGGGGTATCTATTTTGTGCCTATATCATCATTTTAATGTGAAAGCAGAAAACTTGTCTGGTTTCATAGGTTCACAACTGGAGATGAATTTTGAGGATGAATTATACCTCTAGTATCACACATACCTGATTTAGACATTTTGATGAGGTTTTTGACTTCGAGTTGATGTCAGATGGGTTAAGAATTTTAGAGTTTTGGGAATTATTTATATATTCTGGATATAAGTTCTTTGTTGGATATATGATTTGCAAATATTTTCTTCCAGTCTGCAGCTTGCATTTTTATCCTCTTATTAAGATTTTTTAGCAGCATGAAAGCTTTCAATTTGGATGAAGCCAAATTTATCAATTTTTTTTCTTATGAATTGTTTTTTGTGTCCTATAAGAACTCTTTGCCCAACCCTAGGTCACGAAGATTTTCTCTTATGTTTTCTAAAATTTTATAAATTTCCAGTTTACTTTTAGATCTATGATCCATTTTGAATTAATTTTTATATAAAGTATGGACATATGAACACATTCTCCTGATTATTCAATCAAAGACTAATATATATGCAACTTGAAGGGGTTTTGCAGATGTAATTAAAGTCCCTAATCAGTTGAGTCTGAGTTAATAAACAAAGAGAAATATCTGGGCGCACTTGACTTAATCAAGTGGTGGCCTTTTAAATGTGGACTAAGGCTCTCCACATGAGATTAAAAGACTTCACTATGCAGAGTGGAAAGAAAGTTGTGTGATCTTTCTACACTGTGGGACTCCCATACTCACCTTTTAGTGCTGATCTGCTGATTTTTCTGGTTGGCATGAAGCAGGGCTGGGCCTGCAATTGCACTCCCTTCTCCATCAATCTTTCCTCAGCTCCTCTGACTCCAGGTGTGTGTGCTCAGCCCCATGATAAAGGGCTCTGGCTTTTGTAGGATACCCTTGTCACTGAGGTCAAAGAATGGACACTGATTTCAGTCCATCCTTATGGGATTCCCACTCACACTCATGGGATTCTAGATATCATGAAATCTTTCCTTCCTGACTGCCTGTGGACTTCAGGGCTTCTTATCTAGCCTCCACACTGTGTAAGACGATTCCTTGTAACAAATCCAGAGAGAGAGAGAGAGAAAGAGAGGGAGAGAGAAGAGAGAAAATGATTTCCTACTGGTTCTGCTTCTCTGGCTAGTGCTGACTAATATAGCTATCCTCTTTCCATTAAATTGGTTTTTGCTCTATTGTCAAAAGTTAGAACAACAGATGTCTCTGAGACTTTTTTCCCCTTGGGTAAAATGAGTAGCTGAAAGTCATCAAGGAGGGCAGTTGCTCTTGAGTAGATTGACAAAATTATCAGGGAAGGTGAGTTTTCTAAGAAACCTCATGATTTTAGCTCGGAGGTACATGATGTGCTCCAATCTGTGTAGTGGCTGCTGGTGTCCTTCCATTGTCATCTTTACCTCAGGCCATGTCTCTATTTTCCTTGTTAAAATTTCTTAATATTATTAAGTGAAATAAGAATTTGGAAACATTACCTTCAATACAATACAACTAAAACGTTTTTATATGCGTATAGGTTAAAAAGAAACTTGGAAGTAAATATACCCAAAAGTTGATAGTAGTCATCACTGGGTGCTGAGATTATTAAGCTTTTATGACTTTTTTGCTTATTGGTTCATTCTAAATTTTCTGCAGTGAACAAGGTGTTATGGACTGAAGCTTTGTGTCCCCCCAGAATTCACATGTTGAAGCCTTAACCCTCAATGTGATGATATTTTGAGATAGGGCCATTAAGAAAGTAATTAAGGTCAAATAAGATCATAGGGTGGTGTCCTGACTCCACACGATTGGTGTCCTTCCAAGGGAAGACTTGGTCTCCCTTTGACTGCCACGTGACAATATAGTGAGAAGACAGGTGTCAGCAAGCCAGAAAGGTAGCCCTTACTAGCCATCATCCCCAGCTGGAGCCTTAATCTTGCACTTTCCAGTCTCCAAAACTGTGAGAAAATAAATTTCTATTGTTTAATCCACCCAGTCTATAGTTTTGTTGCGGCAGCCCAAGCAGATTAAGACATATGGATTATTTTTGTAACAAGTATGTCAAATAATAATACTTAGTTTAAGAAAGAAAGAAAAAAAGAGCCTGACTTAAAAGATACTGAAAAGTGCAAGATCTTTTGCTAATTATATAAGTTTCCAGGCATTGCTAATTATATCTTGAATTCCTCAAAAGAAACATACAAGATAAATGCTAAGTAGAGATGCAGAGAAATAAGTTATTTGTTTCTTCTATGTTTCATGGAGAGATCTGTTACAATTTCTTTTAGCTGGAATTAACCAGGAGTAAAATTTAGGGCAACTAATTTTACATCTGGTTAAAGAGTTCAGCTATAAGAGTTTTTCTTGCCCACACAATCCCTGCCTTCTCTCCCCTGTTTTGCACACTTGCTCACTTGTTTTAATCTTCCACAGGTTGATGCTACAATATAACATATTGTAAGACCAACACTCTAGCTCCTTAATAATGGGCAATAAATTGCAATCAAATTAAATTAATAATATCGCAGCTTGTCCTTCCATTTGGCTTCATGTCTGGTTACTTTCAAATGACTTCTTCGACAACAGATGATGTCGACTGGGTGCCTTCTCTTTGCTCAGCTGTTACAATCTTTTCTATTTTCCATGCTGATGTTCATTTGATTTAGAGGGAGAAAAATCCTAAAGGGCATACTCTAAAGGAAGGCAGATGGTTAGTGGTGTGATTGTGGAAGGTGTGCACTCTTGTTTCATGTTTTTTGTCTCTGAATTTTCATATAACATGTTTCCATGAATTTCCGTTTCAATATGCAAAGACTTCTTCTAGAATTAGTTCATATTCTTATTCTCTCTCTCTCTCTCACTCTCTCTCTAATTCTTGTTTCTACTTTCCTAAGTCATTCAGATATTGTGATGGAAAGTGACCAACATTTTCTTTACGGAGAGCAAATTTTGTTACTAATATAAAGTGAAATTACATTTTTTGATCCCAAACTGTTCTTTACATAGGAAGCATCTTTCCAGATGTATTAAAATCATTCATTTATGTCTCTTGCATAACATATAGATGATCATCATATCATTTAAATAAAATTTCATGTTTCTCTCCCCAAAATATATTCTAGGATTTGCTGTTTTTCCTGTGGTTATTACTGAAATCAAATGCTGCTGAATCTCTTTAATGGACAAAGCATGGTAAATAAACCTTGTAATTTAGGTAACAATGTAATTAATTTCACTAGGTAGCATATTAATAAAGTCGAGATTTGTAGTTTAGACTATTTGTGAGTCACAGCACTGTTCTCCTGATGTACAAATGAGGATGGCATTTCAGGAACTTGAGTGTTCACACACATTGCAGGATGGCAAAACTGATTACTTCCTTAGAGATTCCCTTATCCTACCTCCTCATTTTAGTTCACTTTATAGATAAAAAATAGGCACTAAGTGCCTATTTTTTTACTTATTACTTAGTACCTTTTTGAGGTACTAAGTAAGTCCTTCCTTGACCAAGATTGCATAGCTTGTTCTGGCTGGTTCCAGAATAGAACTCAGGTTCCCTGCTTCCTGGTCCATTTATACATAGTAAAGTAGGATGAGTTGCACACTGCCACTCCAATAATTAAAAAAATGCTTTCTTTTCAGTATTTGAACAAATTCCACTTTAAAGGACTCAATTCTGTTGGGTAAAGGAGGAAAAACTTAAATTTACCAAACGCTATTATCCCTATGTCTCTCCTGATTTAGTCTTGTTAAACAACTCCAATATCTTTCAGGTAAATGTTCACCTTTTGGCTTGCATCCTGCCGCTTCCTCTCCCTGCTCCACTCCAGTGAGACATCTGGACTTTAACGGGGACAGGGGAGGGACTTATACTACCTCGGGTATCTGGGATAGGGAGCCTCAGTGTTACATGCAGGAGCCTTTAGGCTGCCGCCTCCTCAGAGAAGGAAGGTCTGTTCGTACTCCTGTAATTTGCTTGGGTTCCACTGTTACCATCTAACCTTTAGGGATATTACTTGGGCACGAGCTATGGAAGCTCATCGTTCTTGGCCATTTGCTTCTGGTCACTGAAGCGTCTTCGTTTCAACTCCCACTGCCCTCTCAGCACCTTCATGTCCCCTCCTTAGGCCTCATGGGAACTTACGGATCCATTGCAGGCTGTTCAAAAGCTATGGGGGATGAAAGCATTATCTCATGCAATTTATGTAGGCCTCGCCTGTAGGCCACATCACAGTATTCCATCCATGCCATGGAATTTGGCAGCAAACTGAATTCAGTGATTCCTCTTGAGACTTGAAAACTTTCCCTAACTGTATCCAGAGAAGTGGGCCACTCTACCTGATTTCCTCACACTTATTTCAGTGCTTCCGTCATAACTATCTATACCTTTTTGAGGGTAAACTCCATGAGGGTTTGAATACACTGTCCTGTCTTTTCCCTTTCTCTGTTCCACAACTCTCTGGTCTAGAAGGTTGTGCTATGTCCCCTTCATATATGGCAAATGCTGTCCGTTACAGCATATCCTGAGTTAAAAAAAATCTTATTCTATCTGGCAAAAATTGAATCTCACTTTTTTTTTCAAATTCCTGCTGTGATAATCCTAACCTCTCTGGGACCTCTGGCATAAAAAGGGGATATTATAGAATAGGAAAAATCAAAGAAAAACAACTTAATATATTTCTAAAAATATTATTTCCACTTAAATACATTTAGTCAGTTATTCCAATAATATTTATTGATTTCTTCCCATGCATCAGATATCAGGAATATAGAAAAAATACATTTTGTGTAGCAAAAAGAGAGAACAAACAACCAATGACAATACTACATAGTAATTGCCAAAATGGGGTCTTATAAAAAGGACATTGAAGACAGAAGAGTCCATGTACTTGCCTAGGGAGACTCAGAGGAGGCTTCTTAGAGATGACACTTCTATTACAATATGCTGCCTCCAATGTTCCGTTGGTAAGCAAGAGGATAACAGTGTTATAGATCCATTCAGATCCATTCCTTCACAACAGAAATATTGATGATGGAATGGCAGACAACAATAGTTTACATTATATAACACTCCACCAGTAACAAAGTGGTCCTCTACACAATGCAGATCTTGCTGATTTGTAGGACTGCATATATTCTTTAGGTCAGTGTCACTAAAAATACAGAACAAAAGGACACTCATCCATTCATTTAGTCTATAACTGTATCAATTTGTTGCTCCATGAATTAATATAAATATATTGGGGACAGAATATGTCTCAGGAGTTTTTCAGAGCTTTGCCCTGAAGGAATATGTGAATGTGTTAGTTTGCATATCAAAAGCTGTTGCACCTCAGGAGGGCATCTCTGAAAGACAGTAGCGGCTGTATCCCACAAGTTGCGGCATTTCTCAGACCTAAAGGTTTGGATTTGCTTTGTAAAGCAAAGCAGATCTGTTAAAAACTACAGGATGAGAGCTGACCAAAGAGTGCCCGCCCCAAACAGAGAGCCACCTGAACAGCCCGCCTATGGCTAAAAGCAATTAGCCCAAGGGGCAGTTCCTGCTTAAAACTCTGGACTACCTATCTCCATTCACAGTAACCTGATAAAGAAAATATGGAGCCAACATATCTCTGTTTAACCCCTCTGTTAAGTGATAAATTTACCTTAGAACTTAAAAGTTAATCTTTGAAAGATTTTGTAACCATTTGTTCACGTAGATAGAATTAGTTAAGGGATCTGTAGTTGCCTTTTGAAAAACTGTTAACCTAAGAGGAACTATCTGCTGCCATGTAAATCTGTTACCCCTGGCAACTGATAACCCTTACCTATAAATGACCATGTAAAACTTCATTCGTGGCCTTTGAGATTGATGGTGAAATGCAGGCTCCCTGAGTACCTGCTTTGCCTATAATCTTTATAAATCTATAAAATTATGCCTTTGTCTCCTTGTATTCTTTTATTTCTATTATTTTCCATTCTCTATTATTTTGTTATCCCTTGCAACCCTACCAAAGGGACCTGGTTTTTTGCAGGGAGCATGACCGCCTCCCTGCACCTATTGTATATTAGGTACACTGCTAGGTATAGCAGATAAATAAATGAAGAAGAAAGAAAAGGTCCTGTCTCAATGATCTTACATTCTACAGAGGGAAAACAGCAAACTAATTGACAGGAAAGTTAGGTTCAGATATTAAGTATCATGAAGAAGGTGAAAAAGGATGGTACACTACATTGTGATGGGGATGGGGAGAGATGAAGTAGAATTTAAACTTGATTTCAATAACAACAATATGATCAGGACCTAAATGCTTTATATTTTTTAACATGTGTGGGGTGGGAAAAAGGCAAGTCAACAGAATTAGAGGATGTCTTTTACAAGGGAAAATTTCAATTCCTAAGATTAGCATTTATCTCAAAACACTTGAATTTCTTGCTTTTGATGGAATCTATAGGGAAAGCCATTGCTTCCTTTGGTAAAATAATAGCCCGAATCTCCAGTTTTTGTAATGCAGGGAGGATCTCCTCATAGAAAAGGATAACTCTACAGCTGATCCTTAACCCTCCTGGGAAATTTCTCTGCATGATACTGGTTTAAGAGGGGTGCTAATTTCCCTTTCCCCATTCTGGAAAGCGTAGACATACTTTCCTTAATTTCTTTTTGAATAGCTGAGAAGATCATGGTTTTAATGTTTAATAAAGACTTAAGGGCAGGGCAAACAAACAAGGGATTCAACTACAGAAAATAACATGACTAACAATATGTCAAATTTTGTGAAAAATATTAATCACATCTAAGATACTGGATGAACTGAAAGTAGGATAAACTCAAAGAGATTAACATTTTGACACATTAAACTCAAATTGTTGACAAAGATACAAAAGAGAAGACAACGACAAAAAGAACCTTGAAAACAGCAAGAGAAAAACAACTCATCACAATAAGATATGTTAACATGGGTAACTGATTTTCAACAAGTGTGCCAAGAAATTTCCACTGGAGACAGAATAGTCTTTTTAACAAATAGTTCTTGAGCAACTGTATATTCATGTGCAAAAGAATAAAGTTGATCTCCTATCTTATATGCAAAAATTAATTTTAAATGGATCAAAGATGTAAATGCAAGAGCAACAACCAGCAAACTCTTAGAAGAAAACTTAAGTATAAATTTTTGTAACCTTGGATTAGAAAATGACTTCTTAGATATGGCTTCTAAAGCACAAGCAACCAAAGAAAAAAATAGAAAGGGCTGTTTTCTTGCCTAGCTGGAAGGGACCTCTCCCACTCTGCAGCAGCTCTATCTTCCATGCCTACTGGAGGGCCTTCAAATCTGCCTAAAGACAGCAACAGCAAGTCATATGGAGAAATAGAAAGCCCATCTCTTGTCCCAGGTTTGCTCTACAGATGCCTGTTTTCCGTCTTGAGTCTTGTCTCTTCTTAAAGTAATTGACACAGCAATGCTCACTTCCTGAGGGGAGATCCCACCATCTTCCCAACTACTGTAGAAGTGCTGTCTTATATGGTTTCAACAGAAAAAATCACATAAAAATTATCATAATTCACATTTTCATAAGAAACACAAAGAGTAGTAAGGTGAATTTTCCCCTTCATTTTCTCTGCCTTTGAATGATAAAAAAGAGAATTTTGCTAATCTAACTGGCATCCCATGTGGTACTTCAAGGGGTTAGTGTAGGTTGAGCTCTGACAAAACCAGTTCAGCCTTCCTTTATTTCTCATCTTTATTGTAGACCGAATATTGTGTAAATATATTCCCAACTCCCCAGGAACTTCTGTGAGCAACATTTTCAGTAAGGACACACACACACCTCCCTAAAAACCAGCAAATGCGCACATAAAAAACAAACAAAAATTACTCCAATTGAAATTTAAGTGCCTGTAACCATGCCTGAAAAATATTGTAGGCATTCAATTAATTTTTATTTTATTTTTTAAACTAAGATATAATTAATATGCCATAAAATTCACTCTTTTAAAGTGTCAATGAAATTCAATATTTTTATTATATTCAAATGGTTGTGCAACCATCGCTGCTATCTAATTCCAGAATATTTTCTTCACTCTGGAAAGAAACTTCACATCCACAGTCCACTCCCACCAAACCCTAGCAACTACTAGCCTACTTTCTGTCTCTATGGATTTTACCTATCTTGAACATTTCATATAAATGGAAGCATACAATAGATGTCCTTCTGTGTCTGGCTTCTTTCACTTAGTATTATGTTTTCAAGGTTCATTCATGGCATAGCATGTTTCAGTGCCTGTTTAATTATATGAGTACACATTTGTTTACCCATTTTTAAAAATCCATTCATCAATTGATGAGCATTGGGTTGTTTACACTGTGCTGTTATGAATAATGTTGCTATGAACGTTCTTGTGTGTGTGTCACACACATCTAGGTGGAATTTCTGTGTCATATGCTAACTCTATGTTAAACTTTTTGAAAAACTGCCAAAATGTTCCAAAGCAATTGTACCATTTTACATTCCCCTAGCAGGATATGAGGGTTTCAATTTCTCCACATTATTGTTGTGCATCTTTTTGACTATAGGCAGCTTAATGGGTGTAAAGTGGTAACTCACTGTGGTTTTGATTTGTACTTCCCATTAGGAATTGGATGCTTAGCTTCTTTTCTTGTACTTATTGGCCATTTTTATATGTTCTTTAAAGAAATGTCAATCCAGATCCTTTGCTAGTTTAAAAAATTGAAATTATTTGTGTTTTTATTGTGAAGTTGTAACAGTTCTTTATAATATATTCTGGATACTAGACTCTTATTGAATATATGATTTGCAAATGTTTTCTGCCCTTCTGTGAGTTGTCTTTTCACTTTCTTCATAGCATTCTTTAAAACAGAAAAGTCTTAATTTTGATAAAGTCTAATTTTTTTTCTATTTTTTTCTTTGGCTGCTTGTGCTTTAGAAGTCATAACTAAGAAGCCATTTTCTAACCCAAGGTTACAAAGATTTATACTTATGTTTTCTTCTAAGAGTTTACTGGTTGTTGCTCTTGTATTTATGTCTTTGATTCATTTAGAATTAATTTTTACATATAGTATAAGATAGGAGATCAACTTTATTCTTTCTCACATGAATCCTGTCAATAGAAAAGAAGCTAAACTCTGTAAAATAATTTAAAGAGGTTTATTCTGACCCAAATTTGAGGACCATGACCTGGAGTTACACCCAAGAAGCCTTGAGCAAGTGAACTCATTGTGGTTGGGTTATAGTTTGGTTTTATACATTTCAGGGAGACAGGGATTACAGGTAAAGTCATAAATCAATAAATGGAAAGCAGACATTGGTTTGGCCCCCAAAGGTGGGCCATCTCCAAGTGGGGATGGGGAGGTAGGGGTGGATTTACAGGTTACAGGTGGGTTTAAAGATTCTTTGACTTGTAATTGGTTGAAGACATGAAGCTTTGTTTAAAGGTTTGGAATGTTTTAAGATAAGAAGATCTGTTAATTAGAGACAAGACACCAGACACATTTGTTGTGTAAATTGAGGGCCTGCAGGTTTGTCTTGCATAGCCTTAGGCCTGTTAATGAGTTACAAAGGATGTCTCCAAAAAGGAAGGGGCCAGGATGAGGCATGTCTGACCTCTCTCCTTGTGGCAGGCAATTCAGTTTTAGGGTATCGCCTTTACCAGGAGGGGGTCCTTTCAGTCAGCCAATAGGGGGAAGAGCCTTAAGATTTTATTTTAATTCATAATACACAGTTTCTCCAGGACTATTTGTTAAAAAGACTATTCTGTCTCCAATGGAAATTTCTTGGCACTCTTGTTGAAAATCAGTTGCCCATGTTAACATATCTTATTGTGATGAGTTGCTTTTCTCTTGCTGTTTTCAAGGTTCTCTTTTTGTTTTTGGCCATCAACAATTTGAGTATGATGTGTCAAAGTGTGAATTTCTTTGAGTTTACCCTACTTTCATCCAGCATCTTAGATGTAGATTAACATCTTTCACAAAATTTGAAATATTGTTAGTCATGATTGTTAGGCTTAAAAAATTCACCCTCCATAAACTTCCATCAAACCTCCCATAAAACCCAACCCTCTCCCCTTCCTAGGGATGTATTAGACACATAGCCTTTGCCAGACCCCTAGAGAGATAAAGGAATGAAATGCAAAAGGGGAACTTACTTTCCTTATCCCTCTAGGTTGTTTGAAAAGAATTTGTTTACTCCTCCCAGAAAAACCCTCTATAAATCCCAAGGCTCTCTCCTTTTCTCTCTTGGATGCCTTTTTCAGCCTTTACCCATCTGCACCCAGATGCTCAAAATAAACAGCTTTTGCTATAGATGAGGCTTCTTCGTCTGTCTCTCTCAGCTCCAGACTTAACAATTATTTCTTCAAATATTCTTTCTGCCCTTTCTCTCATTCCTTTCCTGAAAACCTGTTATTCATATGCTGATATTCTTAATGGTGTCCCTTAGGTCTTTGAAGTTCTATTCATTTTTCTTAATTCTTTTTTCTTTTTGTTCCTTAGTCTGATAATCTCAATGAATTTATATTCATAATTGCTGAGATTTTCTTCTGAATGCCCAAATTTTCTGTTGAGTAACTTCAGTGAATTTTTCATTTCAGTTATTATGCTTTTCAACATCAGAATTTTTATTTGTTCCTTTAAAAAAAAATTCTATCTTTTTATTGATACTCTTATTTAGTGAGACATCATTCTCATACTTATCAATACTTCAGTTCTTTAAACATATTTTCCTTTAGTTATTTGAACATATTTAAAAGGACTGATTTAAAGTCTGGGCTTCCTCAGGAACAGTTTCTATTGCTGTTCTTTTCTTGCTGTGTTTGAACCATTGTTTCTTGATTTCTCATGTATCTCATAATTTTTTTGTTGAAAAGTGAACATTTTAAATAATATCATGTGTCAACCCTACACATCAGATTCTTCATCTTCACTGGTGTTTATTGTTTTTGCTGTTTGTTGTTGATGTTTTCTGTCATATGGGGCCACTGAAGTCTCTGTTTTGTTTGTTTAGTGGTTAGCTAATGATTAGATAGAGATTCCTTAAATACCTGGAACCAATAAATCTTCAGTCTTGTCAAGGGTCTCTGTGTGCATGATAGACATTGCCTTCAACACTCAGGCAGGCAGGTGATTGACAATTCTCTTAGCCATCACTTTCTGTTTGCATAGACCTCAAGGTCATCCAGAGGTAAGACCTTAGGGCCTTCTCAGATCTTTCTCTGCCATGTTTACAGCCCTGGGCATGTGCGTGGCCCTATAGATCCCCAGGAATATGTCAGAGCTTTTCAAAGCAGCGATGGACATGGCATCACCTAGCTTTTCCTTTTAAGCATTTTGGTTAGCCTGTCGTTTGCCCCAACAGTTATCTGCCATCTCAGGCAGCCCTGAGATTAAACAATTAAGAAAAGTGTTTTCAACAAATGCCCCCAGGGAAGAGACTTTTCACACTGGGTGACCTCAGGGAGCCAACTCAAATAAAGACACTATTGCATATGGCGTCTTCTGGGCAACTACCACACAGGTCAAATAATGACAATTCTCTGGAAGGGAGGCTTGGAAGGAGCTGCAACCTCATTCGGCACCCTGAGGTAGCTGCCAGGCTGCCGGTTTTTAAGGTTACGGCAGAATTGGATATGAGACTAGAACAAATAAAAATGCTACAAAGCTTACCTTTCTTCCTGAGATTCAGACACTTTTCTTTAATAAATGCTGTCTGGATTGTTGCAAGCCTTTGATTAATTTCCAGAGTTCTGAAAAAAGTTGATGTTGACAATTTTTGCTGGTTTTCTTATTGTTTTCATGGATGAAAGAATTTTTGAAAGTCCTTAACTCTGCTGTTTTCACAGATGTCACCCCTCAATTTTTGATCAATGATTTGGTACATAGACCTTGGGCTTATTAGCCTGAAAATATTTATAAAGCAAGTTTTTTCCAAATACTAGTTACTGTCTCAGAAAATGGTCAGGCACTCACACACAGACACACACAAAAAACCCAGAGAAACATTTAAGTACATTTTTACCTTTGTATATAGACCAAAGTACATGAAATTACCAATTTTGTAGATCAAAAGAATATAATATTGATGATTTCTTATAGCCTAATCCAATATTTCCTAAAGTCTTGGTTCTTATTCTATTTTTCCCCTCTGCAAAGAGCAACCTGTTCAGACAACTTCCAGGAAATATAATGGATCTCATATAGCCTTATTAAATTATTGAAAAAGCACCAGAAGAAATGTGCATTTTAACTGTCATTGTGTGGAGAACAGCATTTATTCAGCAGTGGTTAAGCACTTTCTGTATAAAGTCCTAAAACCTGAGAATTTCCATGGGAGCACACATTTCACACAGCAGTCAGGTATAGCAACACTTTGCTCTCAAACAAGGCATAAATGATAAAAGAAAGGATGGATGAATGAACACTGTGGGAGACAGATTGACTCTGTAGAAAGGGCTATGAAAGGCCTCATAGAGATTGTGTCATTCCAGTCAGATCTTAAAGGATAAGACATGGTTTCTTGGACGAAGAAAGTGAAGACAAACAGAAAGGATGGCAGATGAAAAGTCACAGAGCTGTGAGAGGTTTTGGCAATTTTTATACGACAGACGTAGCTGGAGTTACAGCATACAATTTTCTCATGTGTTTTATTTCTGTACAAATTGGCATTTTTACTTTCTACCAGCAAAATGTGTATGTTTTATTTTATAATATGTTTTAAAAGGCTTGGACAGTCTGCCTTTTATGAACAGAAATTGTTATATATTAGTTCGGGATTGTCTGCATGCTGGTTTGTTCTACGACATATGCTGCCAATAATAATGAGGGAGGAAAAAACCCTAGAGGAAGAGTTCATTTAATTTTTATTGATCGTCTTATATCTTAAGAATTTCATCAAGCAAAGTGACAACATACATAGAACCTGAACCAAAAAGTCTTAGCTGAGTGAACAAGAATGAATCAGCACAGTAAATAAAACATCATTTTTCTTTTCTTGGCCTGCTACCTCAAGGTCATTGTTAAAAGACAGAGTACTTTAGAGCAGTGGTTGTTAAACCTGGCTGCACATTAGAAACATCTGTAGATAATTTTGAAAATACAGATCCTTAGGTGCCAATTCAGACCGAGTGAATCAGAACGTTAAGGTTTTATGGTTTTTGTTTGTTTGAAGCACATCCGGTGATTCCCATGCTTTAGCAGGCTTGGGTACAGGGCTTTGCTTTGCTCCGGGACTGTCTAGCTGTGTGGATTGCTTCAAGCCAACTTAATCAATACGACTAAGAATAAATGAATATTATTTTCTAAAAAATATACTATACTGTGTCAGAGATGTTTCCTTGCTAGGTTTGCAAAAGTATAGAAGAAGGAAATTTAAAGAGTTAATGAAGCAGATGAGAGAAAAAGCCATGACCACAATATTATCTACAGAAATCAGTCTCTCAGAAGTCTGTAAATTTATGGTGATTGTGTTTAATGATCACGACTCAATAATGAAATCAGCCATAAAACTTCGACTATCTACAAGATTAACAAAACATACATTTTGTTTTGAGTCGGAGCATATCACCATTTTATTGAATAGACTAAAGTCGATGGAGGAATAATCAGGAATAGGTTATATGTTTTTTCCCATCACTGCTTTCAGGCATTCTTTGATAAATTTCCCTTCTCTTTGAGACTGGAGGCAAATGTTCAGAGTCACAGACTTGGGGCCTTCATTAATCTGTGGTCACCAGTAGAGGGAGTGTCAGCCCATGAACCTGGCCTCAGAGACCAGGTAGGGAACAGGACACTAAGTGCATCTGAGGGTTCCTTTTTCTGCTATCCTCTCCGCTTTGCCATGAGGACTTTGTAATTTCCCTCTTATATTTGGACACTATTTTGGGGAATAGAAATGGAAGGGTAAAATATGAAATACTGAACACTTTTATAACTACAAAATTGGACTTGATCCCAGATTATATTAATGAAGGGGTTGGAGGGAGGAGCAAGGAGTAGAGTAGAAAGGAAAGATGTGCATTAAAAATCTTTTTCTCCAGTGGGGACAAGGAAAAAGAGATACATTTTAATCATTTATTTTATTATTTTCCCATTAAAATGTACAAATGCTCTGAGCTTATTAGAGATAATTTGGAAAATACAGTGTAACACAGACATGTATGTGTGCCCCCAAACACATACACTCGTGAAAGATTTATTATAGACAACAGATATAAGCAGCAGGGGCAAGAAAACATAAATCAACTTAAAGAAGATTCACAATATCCATACACAGATTCCAGAGTCCTCTCTCATTCACTGGGTCGTGCTTTATCTCTAGCTCATGAACCACTAAGATATTTTGATTTCAGGGAAGCCACAGTTAATTCAAGTCCGAGTCTTTTATAGTCCTCTGGTCTTGTAGCTAAAACCAGGCTATGTGACCAGGTTCAACAGCAGAAACTAAGATAGCATCACAGAAACCAGGTGCAAACCATTCATTCATACATTTTCTATAAGCAATATTGGCAAGCTGTTACAGACTTCCCTATTTTTATGCTTTAAAAAACCACATTAGCACAAAACTACATTAATCCCTATGCAGTATATTCTATTCTGGCTTGGCCAAAGATCGGTACCATGGCTCCAGGCATCCCTGGAAATATTTGTAGAATTTCAATATACCAGTTGAGAATTACAATGCAATTATACACTGTGAATTAGTGTTTTTCATAAGGTTTGGAAAATTCTAAATAATTATCTCTTCATATACTTGCTTCTTGCCCATTTACTCTTTTCTCCTGTCTGAGACATACATATGCATATATGTATATATAAAACCGTATGTTATATATATATATATCCATAGATGTGGTTATTAAATTTCTGTCTTCTCATTCATATATTCTTATTTTTTCATATTCTACTCCAGTGGGTCTGATATGCTATCACTGTCATCTATTAGGTTATCAATCTTATTTTTCACTTATAAAATTTTGATTTGATTTTCAATTAAAATTCCTGATCTCATCAACTTTTCTTCATTATTGAACATATTAATCACAATTATTATAAATACCTATTTGTTATCCTGATAATTGAATCACCTATGCATTTGTTTCAATTGTCTTTTTTTTTCTTTCTGCCCTTGTAATTTTTGGTTGAATGTCAGACATTGTGTATGAAAAATTACAGAGACTCTGCATGATAATATTCTTCTCCCAAGAGAGTTCCTTTCATAGGCAGCTAGAGAGGTGTCAGATACTATCACTACAGTCAGGTACTGACCTGAATCAAGGCTGAGTTGCAGCTTTTGTGCATCTCCATGTATTGCCAGTTTGCTTTTGCTCTTAACCTCTAGCCCCTCAGAAATTCCTGTTGGCCACCTCTTCCTTGGTGGGTTTTGAACTCTAATTTTTATCTCTTCAGATTTGTTATGAGACTTTGAAAATTTTCTCTGCTCTTAGGCAGCTTTCTTCTTAGCTTCTTTCCCTATTCATCTTAAGAATTCTACTAATGCTAGAAGGAAAAACACAACTAACTAAGAGAGTAATGGAAAAATTTTGGCCTCTGACTCAAAATTAAGTGAATGAATATATGTTAAAGAACTATTTAAATAAAGCCTTAAAAGTAAATACTGTTCAAATTTAGTATTAGAATTAAAGGTGAATATGACATATACTTTCCAAGTCAGTAGGAAAAAAGTATAAGCAAATTAAATAAAAGAGAGAAAACAGCAAAGTATTACTAAAAAATGCAAAAAAGACGAAATCATGTTAAGGAGATGTCAGAAGTGTGACCAAATATAATGTAACAATAAATACAAATAGGACAAGCTCATCTATTAAAAAATGAAGTTTATTTGCTTAAAAAACAATGTCTAACTATATTTCCTACAAAGAAAAGAATGTATTTAAAACAAAATGACAAAGAATATTTATAATAAATGCTTGCCAAAGTAAGTTAGGTAAATGCAACCGAAAATAGTCAAATATGTAAGATAAAGTTTACAGAAAAAGTGTTACATAGAACAGTGACTAATATTTTATAATAGTCACATTTATAATAAATGAAGCATCACAAACCTTTATTCTTCAAATAAGATCACATTGCAACAGAGAAAGAAAAAAATGTTGTGAAAGCAAAGATAATTTGACAGAAATACAATAACTGAGGATACTATAAAACCTCTGAGTCATTGCCAAATAAAGTAGACAAAAATAAATCTGGATATAGAATATATAAATAACTTTGGATTCCAGAACACGATGAAACAATGCTTTCAAATTATTTCTAATATATAACTGTCCGTCCAGCCAAACTACCAATCAAGTGACAAATAGGGTCATTTAAATTTTCAGACACTCAGTGTATTTCCTTTTCATGTTTTTATTCTTAGGAGGTTACTGGTGTATGTGCTACAGCAATATGACAGGGAAATCCAATAGGGTTGAAGGTAATAAATACACTAACTGTGGACTCTATAAAGACGGAACATATATTTGAGTTCCTATGGAATACTTCAGAAAAAAAAGCCCTATTTTTGTGTTATAAGGAAAGTCTTAAAATGATTCCAAAATCAAACATTATAAAACCACATTCTCTGACCATAATACAATAAAACAACAAGTAATTAAGAAGATGTCAACTAAAAAATTTTAACACTTTTGAAAGTGTTTAAGGAAAAAAACACCTGTTAATATTTTTTCGGTGAAAGAGAAAATCAAAACTTCATTTATTGACTGTTTAGAAATAAATGACACGAATAATACTTGTAGTTGAAATGCTTTTATTATTAAATAAGAGAGAATGAAAGTAAATAAATCAGGCATTTTACTAAAGAAGATATGAAATGGCAATAAAATAATCTTAGGAAAACTAAGTAAAAATTTTTAATTAGAAACTAAAAGCAATTTAAGCTATTAATAATTAGAAAATAAAAATTAAAAATGTGTATTTAATATAAGACCCAGTTATTTAAAACCTCCAATAAAAATATCAACCTCTGACAGAGCCAATAAAAATGGGGAATAAATGTACACTAGGAATATAATATGGAAAACACTGAGATTTCAAATATTAGAAAACAAGGCTGTATACAGTGCTATAGTAAGATGTTCAAAAATATTGAAGAAAAAGAAAATATTCTAGGGAAATATTAATGATCAAAATAAATCAAAAGCATAAAATCTAAATATATAAATGGAATAGAGTGAAAAAATTGTCAATTGTAGGTGCTGGGCCTAAATAACATAATGGGTGATTTCTACCAAACATTCAAAGAAAAGTCATTTCTTATGGTATTTAAAAATGTTCCAGGAGATTTCAAATTCAATGAAGTAGTTGAATACATGCCTTTGTATCTGTTCCACCTCCAAATTCGAACACAGTGATGTTAAAGAATAATAATAAAAATAGAAAGATAGAAAACCTATAAGATTAAAGAGAATAAAAGAAAGGACAGCAGTAAAATGGATTAAAAATGTCAACTTGTATTTAGCAGATGGAACATGGCTACAGAAGAGAGACTGTATTGGCAGAGTGGAGGAAGGTTGAAATCTTAAGGCTGGTAAAGGAAAAAAATGAACAGATGCTCAGGGATTAGTCGAGCAGAATTCAGGAAAGGCTCAGTATCTTGGAAAGCAGTATCAAGTTTAGTGCTGAATCCCTGCTGATTGGTTGAAAGTCCATAAAGTAATTAATTTCAGTGGTTTTGTGCCTTCACAACAGCCAGTCACTACTCACTTACTACCTTAAGACATCGAATCTTATTCCAAGGAGAAATAGAACCAGAGACACTCTGGACTCAAGAACACTGGGAATGGTGATGAATAGGAGAAAGACAGATGGCGTACTGAAAACAGGGCAGATGTGCACTGGTGAGTTCTCCAGCCTCTCCCTCCTCTGTTCCCTGCCCTCTCCTCCTGGCATTGCTCCCCCCACACCCCCGTCGTCTCCAGAAGGCACACAGTCAGGCACAAACCTGCCCTCCACTCCTCACACAGGAGAGTAGAGGATTACCCTTTGGAGAAGCTGAATGGCTTCAGAGAAAGGGTCTCCAGGCATTATATTATTATATTTGACAGTTTCTCAATGAAAAATCTGATATGTTGTCTCATTGCATTACAGTGACTCCTACTCAATACACCTGCCTGTAACCACAGAGCTTCCAATCAATTTTTATTGACTCACTCAGATGAAGAGACAGTCAAAGACTATCATCTATTTTGGGGGTGCTTTTAACATTAAAGACAGAGAATGATACAAACAGAAAGCAAATGGGGGAAAGGATCTTAGAAGATATAAAAAGCATATCAGGGAGCAGAAGAAAACTACATTGCCCTCTCAAAATATGTAACAGTCATTAATATGCTGTAAGAGACAGGAAAAAATTACATAAGAAAATATTGTGTTTATAAACAAACAGAAGATGTTATGTAAAAGGGGCCATTAGAACATAGGAGCTCTTGGAATTTCAGGTAGAGCAACCCCACCCACTCTTTTCATTGAATGGTTGAGAGCTAAAGCCAGAGATCTTCTTAGAAATTAGAACAACAAGACAAAGAAATTTGTAACAGGGTGAGAAAGACAATATTTGTGAATCAATGCATAAGGTCCAACATCCAAACAATAGGTAGTTTAAGAAGAGACAACTGAGGAAACAGAGAAAAGTGTTAGAAAATAATACAGGATCTTTCACTTCTGGGAATTTTTTCCAAGTCTTCAGATGGTAAAGATCCATGTGTCCAGTTCAATGAATAAAAAAGGAGTACCCCAATGTATATCATCATGACATTTTAGAATAGTGATAAAAAGAAAAATCTTAGGCTCCTTCTTAAAAGACAAAAATATTACCTATAAATAAGTGATAGATGACACTGGAACTTTCAAAAATATATTAACAATTGGATGCTAGAAGACTGTCGAGCAAAGCCTTCATATTTGAGTGAAAATTATTTTTAGTGGACAATTGTATACTCAGACAACCTACTGATCCAGTGTTAAAGCATGAGAGTACTAGAAAAATTTACCTCTTACATACTCTTTTTAGAAACTATTGAGTTTTTCTTTAGCAAAATGATGGGAACAAACAAAACAGAGGAAGACACAAGATAAGAAGCAGGGCGTTAATCAGAAGGAAATCTGCATGACGACTGTGCAACGGGTCTATAAAGAAGTAAGTTGGGGTCTGTATTTAAGCATTTGAAAAAATTATTGATAGATAATGGGAACATTTATAAAACAGTGGAAAGTGCAGAGAAAACTATGCTAATGAAAAAACAATTATTGATAACAGGAAAAGTTGTATTAGAAAATAAGCATAATCATAGAATAATCTATGTCACTTATAAGCAATATAACCATAAACTATTTACTTAATCAACTAATTTTGCTATGATTATATTGAGAGTTTAAGGGAAGCAAAAGTTGGATAGTTGTGTAAAGAACACTTCTAAAACTACAAGTTTATAAATAGTCTCTACATTTGGTAAATCAAGAAACGATAGTATAAACAATTATATAGAAATGTGAAGATAAATACTAGGAAAAAAATAGCTAAGAAAGCTAAAAGTAGGAATGGAAGTAAGACACAGCAAACTGGGCAGAGGGCTGTTTTATTTCATTAGAAGCCTTTTAGCATTTTTTTCTATATTTTAATTATATACATGCCTTATTTGAGAAAGATAAGAGCATTGAAAAGGTAGAATACTTCCTAATTTTATGGAGGTAACCTCCCAATTAATAACTTAAAAACAATAACACAAAATAGATAACTGCACATAATCTCAAATGTAGATGAGTCAAATAAAATATTAACAAGTAAAATTCATAAAATTCACAGAGTAATAATAAACAATGATCAAGCTGAGTTTAATTCAGTAAGCAAGGGATAACATTATAAAAGAAAGTACATAGTCTCTTTTTAATAGGTACTAGATAAAATTAAACATTATTGATTAAAAGAAAAATCTTAGTATACTAGAAAAAAGAATGATATTTCACTGATAACAAGAGCATCTAAAATCATCACTCAACATCATCCTTAATAATTATATACTACAAGAAGTACCTAAAATTAGACAAAAATGATTATGATTATCTCTATTGTTCTGGACATTTTGAGAAAACCAATAAGGCAAAGAAAGACATAAATGGTGCAAATATTGGAAAGATCTCAAATTATTTTATTTGCAAATGACATATTGTTTACCTGGAAAACACATGAAAGGAAATTGAAAAGCTATTAAAATGTCAAAGAGAGTATTTAAGATGGTCTGTTATAAAATAAAGACACAAAAGTTAATAGCTTTTTATACAAATAATAACTAGGTAGAGACTATAATGTATAGAACATAAAATATCCTAATTACAACAACAACATAAAACATACTTAAGAATAAACTGAAAATAAATGTGGAGGAATGATTTAAAGAGATATACCAAATTTTTCTGGAGGGCTGGGTCTGGTTATATATGACAACGAAAACAAATTCGAATAACAGTGACTTAAAACAGCAGTTCTCAAACTTTATGGTTTCAGCATCCTTTTGCCAGATGTCATACAGGAATTCTGGAATCTATAAAGCTGATACCTGCTGGTTTACTTCTCTAGGGCTGCTGTTACAACTTGCCACTGACTAGATGGCTTAAAATATCAGAAATTTATTCTCTCATTGCTCTGGAAGCTTGAAGTCCCAAGTCAAGATGTCCATAGGGCCACATTCCTTCTGAAGGCTGAAGGGGAGAGTTCACTTCTTGTCTCCACCAGCTTCTGGTGCTTTTTGGCTTGTGGCCTCGCCACTCCAACCTCTGCCTCCATGGTCACATTTCCTTCTCTTTTTCTCTGTGTATCTCTCTTTGTCTCTCTCATAAAGACACTTGTGATGCATTTAGTGCCCACCTAGATAATTGAAGATAATCCCCTCTAAAGATTCTTAACCTAATTATATCTGTAAAGACCATTTTTTTTTTCCAAATAAGTAACATTTACAAATTCCAGGGATTAGGATTTGACATCTTTGGGTGGCCATTAGTCAACCTGCTACACAAACTGACTGTGGGAAAATTGGGAAACACATAAAATTTTAAAGAAAATGTAGTCTATCCAGAACATACCATCATTTAGAGATACCCATGGTTAAAATGTGTGTATTTATATGTCTATACAGTCATGCATCACTTAACAACAGAGATGCCTTCTGAGAAATGCATCCTTAGGTGATTTCATTGTTGTGTGAACATCATAGAGTGCACTTACGCAAACCCAGATGGCATAGCCTACTGCACGCCTAGGCTGTATGCTATAGCCTAGAGCTCCCAGGCTGAAAGACTGTTCGGCATGTTACCATACTGAATACTATGGGCAATTGTAACAAAGTGGTAAGTATTTGTGTATCTAAACATATCTAACACAATAAAGGTTCAGTAAAAATATAGTATAAAAGATAAAACAAAATGGTACCCCTGTATGAGGCACTTACCATGAGTGGAGCTTGCAGGACTCGAAGTTGCTGTGGGAGAGTCAGTGAGTGAGTGAATGTGAAGGCCTAGGACATCACTGTATACTACTGTAGACTTTCTAAACACTGCACACCTAGGCTACACTCAATTTATAAAAAAAATTTTCTTCAATAATAAATTAACCCTGCCTTTCTGTAACTTTTTTACTTTATAAACTTCTTAATTTTTTAAAACTTTTTGACTCTTTTGTAATAACACTTAGCTTAGAACATAAATACATTGCTCAGCTCTACAAAAAATTTTTTCTTTATGACCTTATGTTGTAAATTTTTTTCTGTTTTAAAATCTTTTTCTTATTTTTTAAACTCTTTTGTTAAAAATGAAGACACAAAGACATACATGAATCTAGGCCTACACAAGGTCAGGATCATCAGCATCACTGTTTTCCACCTCACACCTTGTACCACTGAAAGGTCCTCAGGGGCAATAACATACATGGAGCTGGCATCTTCTATGATTACAATGCCTCCTTCTGGAATATCTACTGAAGAACCTGTTTGAGGCTCTTTTACATTTGTCTTTTATAAGTAGAAGGAGTACACTAAAATAATGATAAAAAGTAGAGTATACTAAATACATAAACCAGTAACATAGTCATTTATTATCATTATGAAGTATCACATGCTGTACTTTTTTTTATTTCAAAATTTGTATGGGGGTACAAACGTTTAGGTTACATACATTGCATTTGCACCACCTGAGTCAGAGTTACAAGTGTGTCCATCCCAGGCCATGTGCACTGCACCCATTAGGTATGAGTTTACCCATCTCCTCCTCCCCGCCTTCTGCCGGATCCCCAATGAATGTTACTTCCTTCCATATGTGCACATAAGTGTTGATCAATTAGTACCAATCTGATGGTGAGTACATGTGGTTTTTCCATCACATGCTGTACATTGTATGTGCTATACTTTTCCGCAACTGGCAGCACAGGTTTGTTTACAACAGGATCACCACAAACATGTAGTAATGTGTTTCTCTATGATGTTATGCAGCTATGATCTCACAAAGCCATAGAAAATTCTCAGTTTCATTATAATTTTTATATACAGTCTGTCATTGACTAAAATGTCATTATATAGCACATGACTGTACATAGATGTATAAATATATATTTTTGTTATGCACTTTTTTAATCTATTGAATACTTGAATAGATGGAGAGAAAAATCATATTCTAAAAATTCTCACTAGCCTAATAGATACATTTTATTTGATCGAAATTAAAATAGCAATGGTATATTTTTAGGGGAGGAACTCTTTATATGAGAACCTGGCAAGATTTTTTTAAATTTAGTCTAAAAACATTGAACAAATGCAAATAGAAAAAGCAATTTGAAAAATATAATTAGAGGGCACTTTCTCTACTGGATATTAAAATATATCTTAAAATCAAAATAATTAACAAAATGTGAAATTGATTCAAAAATGGATGGGTTAGTCTTAATGGAACCAAATAGGAAATTCAGAAACATTATACACACACACACACAAACACAACTGTCTTCCCTTCCCTCCTACCATCTCTTCTCTCTCTCTCACACACACACCTCTACATCCATATATATTAGTTTCCTGTTGTTGCTGTAACAAAAGTTCCTGTTGCTGCTCTAGCAAACTACCACAAATTTAGTGTCTTGAAACAATATCAATTTATTATCTTATGGTTCTAGAGGGAAGAAGTTTAAAATGGATCAGGAGGCTGCTTTCCTTCTGGAGGCTCTAGGAGAGAATCTGTTCCCCTGTCTTTTCCACCTCTTAGAGACCAGTTGCATTTCTTGGCTCATGATTCCTTCCTCTATCTTCAAAGGCCACAGAGTACCATCCTCAAATCTCTCTCTTTCTCTGATCTCTGCTTCCATTGTCATGTCTCCTTCTCTGACTCTAACCATCCTTCCTCCCTCTCATAAGAACTTTTATGATTATATCGGACTCACCTGGATTGTGATGATTAGTTTCAGGTGTTGACTTGGCTAGGCTGTATTTAGGTCGCCAAATATGAAATGTCTGATGTAGAAACAAAAGTGTAGTTTATTATATCTGAAACAAAAAACAGTACAATTAATGAAAGTATGCACTGTTGCTCTATGAATTAGTGTTAAACGTGTTTTGGGGACAGGATTTGTCTTAGGAGTTTTTGCAGAGCTTTGCCTTGAAAGAATATGTAAACATGTTGGTTTGCATTTCAAATGCTGTTACACTGGAAGGGCGTCTCTGA
>CAUYSK010092919.1:0-18463 GCA_963575035.1 Avahi laniger | reverse complement strand
CCTCGGCCTCCCAGAGTGCTAGGATTACAGGCGTGAGCCACCGCACCCGGCCTGCGTTTAGTTTCTGATTAAACTAAACCAGAGGGTGGCAAACTCTGCCTGTTGTTTTTGTAAATAAACTTGCACGGGAACACAGGCACACCCGCTGGGTTACATATTGCTGGAGGTTGCTTTCACCCTCCGAAGCCAGAGTTGAGTAGTTGTGACAGAGACCATATGACCCGCAGCCTAAAACACTTACTTTCAAGTCCTTTACAGCAAAGGTTTGTGTCCCTGGACAGAAGAATAATAATAACCATCTCCTCCAAACTGCTTCCAAAGATGGCTTTTGGATATGCAACACTTTTGTTTATGGGAATGCAAAGCTACGTAATAGGATGATTTCTGTCACTGTGTCAGGGAGGCTTGTGGGAAAAAGATTCTGGAGTGGGTGAGTGTCTCAATGCCCCTGCCCTGCCATCCCGTGGCACCAGCATTATCGATAGTTTTTTTTTCAGCACCAGAGTTTCAGAAACAATTATTGTCAATATTATAATAAAAATCAACTGTACAGGTGGCTTTCTATGAGGTTAGATGGGATAATTTAGATCTGTGGAACTGTCTATGGATTTTCTTTCACCAGGTAGAAAAAAGTCCCATTGCCATTACTGTCTCAATTCTAAGGGGGCACCAGAGATGGATGGAACGGAGGGGATGCAGGTTCTAGGTGGAGAGAAACACTTACGATAATCAGCGCAGCACCTGCTCCTCCCTGGTGGGGAGTCTGTACCTGATCCATCCTGGGAAGCCTGTCACTCTCCAGGGCTTGCTTCCAGCCCGAGCCTTCCTGGTCGGGCGTTTGGATGTCGAGGAAGGGCACGCCCAGGTCCTTCTTCCCTTCGTGGTCCTCCTCCCCTTCGCCCTCCCCGTCGCTCCGCTCCTCCAGGGCCCGCAGCTTCTCCAGGCGCTCCCTTTCCGCCTTCTCCCTCTCCAGGCGCTCCTTCTCCGCACGCTCCTTCTCCAGGCGCTCCCTCTCCCGGTCCTTGCGACCCCTGCGCCCACCCGAGGGGACCTGGCGCTGGTCCTCGGGCTCGTGGGGCGTTTCCTCCATCCCTCCGTGGGGCAGCTGAACTCCTTGCTTCCGGTCCCAGTACATGAGCACGCTCTGGATGTCCTTCAGACTCAACTCATAGACCTTAAACTTCTGGGCCAGTTGCTTGTCGGTGTCCTTTGGGAAGTCCCCTTCACTGTCCTCTTGTTCCTGGGCCAGAGGAAAGCTGGACACATTGATGTCGGCCATGTTCTTTTTTTTCTTGTTCACTTCTTCCTTCTCAGACATTGTTTGCTCCCTGACAGATACTTTCCTTTCCAATGTCTCCGTCTTGACATCTGCTTTGCTGAAAGTAAGACCCTAGAAGGCAAAACACAGAAAATATACTTAAAATAGTTTATTTAAGGGGAAACAAACTGCATAAGGAATAGAAGGGAACAGTTTGTTCCATGAGAAAGCCTCCTAGGATTTAGGCACCTCTTATGCACACTGAGCTTGTCGTGAGAATCACCTTGGGGGCTCTGATCTAAATATCCACTCCATGGCCCTTCCCTGTTACAGAGCTGGCTGGGTCCTGGCATTGCGTATTTTGAAAAAGGTGCTGGAGTGATTTTGATGCGTACTTTTGGTTGAGCTGTTGTTTTCTGAAGGATCAAGGGGAAAAGACCAGCAAACATGAGCCTTCTGCACCTGCTTTCGGGTGCCCTGGGATAGGCCATAGAGCGGACGGGTCTAATCCTAGCTGTTGACCCTGGGTGAGGACTTGGCCTCTCTCTGCCTCATCTACATAATGGGGATAGTAATATTACTAATAATTACTCCAGAGGACTGCTGAAGATTAAATGTGTGAATACATGTAAAAAGCTTACAACTGTGCCTGCTTTGGAGTAAGGGTTCTATTAGTGTGAAGTTATGAAAACCACACAGGTTTTGTGTGTGAGTGGTATTGTTGGGGACAACTGGAGTTTAGAATCAGTCTGCATCTCAGGCTTTTTGAAAATATGTATTTATTTAATGAACTGGGCATAGAGAAACCAACTTTGTTCTTTTTCTTACTGCCCTTTTAAACTTGCTTTATGGGCTCTGATTTTCTCCTCACCTGGATGAAATCCTAGTTTTCTGGGTCATTCTTTGATGACACAGAGTCCGGTTCAGTGCAGCGACCTTCCTGAGTTTAGGCCTGCTTCAGGCTTTGGAGGCATTAGTGAGCAGGCGCTGGCTTTTCCCCTATCTCACTGTTCCTCCCGTTATTCCAATTCCCCATCTCCAACACAGCCTGGAGAGGGGGCAGTAGGAGAGGCTGCCACCGCTGGCTCTTGGAGGAGCTCTCGCACCTTACTTCAGCTCGTGTGGGGTGGGAAGGGACTTCGCTCCTACTGCTCTGCTCTTGGTCTGGAGAACCAGTGCCAAGATACCCAGGTTTGCATGGAAGGGAGGGCCCAGCGAGGGAAGGACTCGTACTTGGTGGGTTGTGGGAGCCCAGCACAGAGCAGCTGCAAGCTGACTACGAATTACTAAGAATCCAGAAGATTTTAACAACATGGTTAATGACCTTGAGTGAACAGATGCAGAAAAAAAAATACAAATACTATTCAAACACATGTGGAAGGAACATTTACAGAAACTAATGACATATGAGGCCAGACAGCAAGGCTTGAGAGATGTGAAGGATCAACGTGACATAGAACATACCCTGGGAAGGTAGTATTCTAAAATCAGAATTCAAAAAAAGACAGCCAAAATGAAGTCATTCATTTGGAAATTAGAAAATATACTTTGAAATAATTCATGGGTTAAAGAGGCAGCCAGAAAAAATAGTAGAAAATGTTTAGAAGTGAACAACAATGAAAATATGGAATATCAGCATTCAGGAAATATATCTAATGTTTGCAAATGTATATATCTACAGATGCTTTTATAACTTTTAATACATTGGAAAAGAAAAACAATTGGCAATAAGATTAACATTCACTTTAAGAAGTTAGAAAAAGAACAGAAGAAAAACATAAAGAAAGTAGAAAGAAGGAAATTATAAAAAGGAACAGAAACTAATTAGATGGCCATAACAATAGATACAGAAGAGATTAAAAAGATGGTAAGATAATGTCATGAATTACCTTATGCCAATAAATCTGAAAATATGATAAAATGGATACTCTTTAAGAAAATCATGAATGACCAAATTGACTCAGAAAGTGAAAGAAAGGCTAAATAAACTTTTGATCCTAAAACAAATTGATTCAATAATATATTAATAATATGTAACATACCACATGATCTGATTGAAGAAGGAAATAAACACAATCATGTCAATAGATGCAGAAAAATCATGTGATATAATTCAATACCCACAAGTAGGAAATCTGTACAAAAGATGTAAAAATCTTGTGTCTGAAAGCACTGGACAGCCACAGAGGCAGCAGTGAGTTGCAAGCTGGGATCTGGAGGAGGAGGGAAATACAAGGGGTCGGCCCAGCATTTGGGGCTGCTTTCCCCATGAGGGCACTTGTAGCTGAAAGTGTGGCTGAGAAGCTGAGCAAAGCTTTTGGCAGAATCATGGGGCTGTGGTTCAAAAATCAGGCTTCAGGCCTGTCCAGGAAAGGAGGTCCTGGTAAATTTCCTAGCCTTTGGGTTAGGACTCTGAAAGGCTCCATGTTAGGAGTGAGGGTCAACCTGAAATAGCCTAACCCTCCCAGGGAAGGAAGCTCAGTTTTAAATCATCCCAATCCTGACTGAATTAAGATTTCTAGTGCTCCTACCCTATCTGTCTGCCAGAATCAAACAGGGATTCTCCGAGGAGGAAGATAACATTATCTAGAGCCTCAAATTATTTCTTTAGTTTTTCCTGTTCAACATCGGGCCCTTGATAAAAAGTAACCTGGCACCTAAAAAGACAAGACCACGTGACCATAAACCAAGAGCGAAGACACAACAGACCAGACTGCCTGGGAGCCATGTATCGGCACTGTCAGACAAGGACTTTAAAAAGATATGCTTAGGCCAGGTGCGGTGGCTCACGCCTGTAATCCTAGCACTCTGGGAGGCCGAGGTGGGCTGATTGCTTCAGCTCAGGAGTTCGAGACCAGCCTGAGCAAGAGCGAGACCCCGTCTCTACTAAAAATAGAAAGAAATTGGCTAAACAACTAAAAATAGAAAAAATTAGCCGGGCATGGCGGCGTGTGCCTGTAGTCCCAGCTACCTGGGAGGCTGAGGCAGGGGTATTGCTTGAGGCCAGGAGTTTGAGGTTGCTGTGAGCTAGGCTGATGCCAGGGTACTCTAGCCCAGGCAAGAGAGGAGACTGTGTCTCAAAAAAAAAAAAAAAAATATGCTTACTATGTTGGGGGAATGAAAAGGTAATTGAGAAGTGAGAATTTTAAGAATTAGTGACTTTCTAATGCAATAACAAAACAACATGCATGTCAGGCCTGGAAAGGGATTTGAGGGCATGGTGGAGACAGAGGTCAGGTTGGAGAAGGGGAGGTGAGGGCAGAGCCAGCGAGGGGGGACCAGCGTGAAGCGGGGGAGAGAAGCAGGGTGCTGGTCAAGGGGCACAAGCGTGGAAGGTGAGTGAGTGATTTTTGAGAACATCTTAAAAGTCACAGGCTTGGAGGAGAAAGATTGCAGCCAGCACAGCGAGAGAGAGGAGACATGGGGCAACCCTTTTGATGAGGAAGCAGGAAAGCCTTCAGTCCTTGCCTTTCACCTTGGCACTCCCCTGGAATTTTCTTTCACTTCCTGAGAACATACCTAGTCTCAGCAGTTCTTGAGCCAGAGAGCTTTCAGCCTAGGCAACTGCATTAGTACAAGAAGAGTCTCAAGAAATCCCCACTCCCAGGGAACACGACTGATTGTGTTTTGTGCTAAACTCAAATGATACACAAGCTTGTCCCCAAATGGACAATGTGATACTGCCCCTATCATCCTGCCCAAGGTCAACAAAGCACACACGAAGGTACTTGCCCTGTGTATGGTAGTGGGCACAGGGACTTGGCGGTGGTGCTCAAGTCAGCAACTTGAGCTGAGGGTAAAATAGGGGAAATCCACAAACTCCACTTAAAAGTTCCTACAGATTCTGGCTGGAGACTCCGATGAAGTCAGTGGGTGTAATTTGAGGTCAACTGTGCTCCAAATAATCTTTCTTTCAAAGATGAATGAATTGTTGTCTTTTAAAAGCAAGTTTGGGAAGATAACTTCTGCACAGATTATTCTGAACTTGTTCTAAATAAGAATTTGACTTTTTTAGTTGCAAAAAGAATGGCTGAAACACACAGTTACTCAAATTCTCCCTCCTGGCCTCAGGAACAAAACCACCCAGGGGAGGTGGAAAGATAGGGTCAGTCCTTGTAGCTCTCTCCTGGAGACTCCCTTTTGTTCTCAGCCCGAAATGTCACATACTCCCTTCAGGTAAGCAGCATCGAGCATGCCCAGCTCTGTAAGCCCATCCTCCCTGAGCTCACCCCGACTGACACCCCTGCACGCTGATTCCTCTGCCCTTATGTGGCCCGGCCACTGTCCCTGCCTCTCACTCGCCTACCTGGACCCGTCTGCGCCTTTTCTGGGAGTCTGGCTTTGGCTGCACCCTCAGGACTCATGGTGCTGAAACAGTGACTGTCCACGCCAATTAGTCCCACCCCTCGGCCACGATCACCACTGTGGGGCTCCTCTAGCCATTCTGCCCTTCCCGTGTCACAGCGGGCAGGGAGGTGACTGCTAAGCATGGCAGGCTGATAAACTATTGGCACTTGTCTGCAAAGATAAGCTTATGCCGGTACATCTTTCTTGATGGTTGTCAAGGGTATGCTCTTGATTGAACACAGGGGCTCACCGGCTCGGTGCCCTCCTGGAGGCGAATCTCTAGCATGAGCCTGTTCAGCACCACCCCGGGGGGCCTGCAGGTGCAGTGGGAGTGGCTGTGGTCGCTTATAACTGGAACTGCGACGTTGTCCCTGAACCCCGCAGGGTGGGGGTGCCAGAATGGCATGATTACGTGTAGTGCGAGCACAGTGCTTGGCATACAAACCGCGTACAGCAAATGTTGGTCCCTTTCCTCCTCCCTTCTGCCCTAACACAAAATCCCAACAGGTGATTTTCTGGAACAGGGACATGCCGGGCTGACTGGCTGGTTATGACGGCTGCCCTCCGCCTGTCTCCTGGGGAGGGGCAAGTGAGGGTCGCTACCTGCTTGCTTGATGCTTGAGATTTCTTCAGGGGGTTTTCCTCCTTTACGGGTCCCTGCTTTGGCTTTTTATTCTTCCGCCTCAGCTCATCCTCCTCCTTCTGTCGCTCGAGCTCCTGCTGCAGCTTCTTTTCGTGCATCTCCCTGGCCAGCCTCTCCAGCTCCCTTCAGCAAAGCAGGCAGAGAGGAGAGATGTCAGGGACCTTGTGTTTGAGCCCTTCCTCCGCCCGGGATTGCCAGGTGGAGGGACATTGGGCAGAGCTTTCTTGGGTATAAAAAGAAAGAAAAGCAAGCTGGGTGAGAAGGATGGAAAGAAGGAAAGAAAGAGAGAAAAATGGCTCCTATCTATCTTGGAGTGATCATTCAGCAAAACTCTGGTTAAATGGAAACTCAGCTAGGAGGAACGCTCAGTGGATCTGTATTTCTATCCCCCTCTCCTTTCATATGAGAAATAAACTTGATGTTTGCACTTAAAAAATTTTTTTCAGAGATTGTTTTGGTATTAGTGCAGATGAGACCCAGCCCCCTACACTGTCACGTCTGATGTTCAGACGATGAGAAGTGGTGTTTGTAACAGTGGTCCCCACCGTGGCTGGCTCTGCAGCCATGGTGCTGGGTCTGAATCTACGCTCCTCTCCTCCTCCCTCTTTCCCTTTCTGCTGTCATTCAGCCGTGCCTGTCCCTGCTGCCGACAGCAGCGAGGGCACGCAAGGCAGGCACCACGCACAGAGGAGTCAGGGAATAGCACTTCTGAAAATGGTTAACCCATCTACCCTCATCTCCAGGGTCCCTGATTGTTCCCGGTTGCTGTGGCTCTCTGCCCACTGAGGCCGACTCATCATACATCATGGAGTGTGTGTGTGTGGGGGGGGATGTGTGTGTACGCGTGTGTTTGAGTGACACAGACTAGTCACTGCTGCTCTCTGAGGATTGAATTTGCATTTTCCAAGTCCACCGTGACATGAATGCCTGAAAAGCAACAGGCTTGGTGAGAAAGAAGAGTTTCCTTTGGAATTCCAAAGCCAGGCTCTTCCTAACTCTGGGGGCTAAACATTTCCACAATGGACCGTGTGGGAGAAAGGATGAGGGCACACCGTAGGGGCAGGGAGGACAGTAAAGCTCTTTTGGCGCCAGTGGAGGAGTCTGGAGGCAGAGGGAGAGGCGAGAAGAGGGTTAAATTGTAGATGAGTACCTTAGCTCTGCCCCCCCAGGGTCTGAAATCCTAGGGAGGGGGTGGGCAACAGAACCACTATCCCCTTGCCCCCACAATGTCTGAAGATCTGAGGGCAGAAAGAACATGTGTCCCTCTGCCCACCTGTAACCCTGAGATCGCTGAGATGGCAGCCCTAGTCTCCTGGGCTCTACATGGTATGGAGGGATCTAGGCATTTCTGTGTGGTTCCCAGCGAGGGGCACAGAAGGTGGCTGAGACTGTTGGCTTGTGAGCATGCCTGGGCTGAGGATGCCATGGGAGAGGCGGCCAGACCTCAGAGGATGGGTGGCAGCACAAAAGGCCAAGATGGGGACCCAGGAAGGAGGAGAAATGGCTGAGGTCTAAGGGGCAACCACCATACCCATGTCAAAAGGGTGGACTCTCGGTCACCGGCTGTGAACACCTAAGCAGAGAGGCACACGAGCCACACCTTGGGTGCACTTGTCAGGGGAGCCTGCAGGGGCCCCAGGACAGCACGGGAGTCAGAAGCCCCTCTCCCAGGGCCAGCCATGACTTTACAGAAGCTTCCCCTGGTCCCAAATGCCCCCCGGAGAGAAGGAAGGAGAGTGGAAGAAACCCTGAAAGGTGCAGCACCCAGTGCCCTGGATGGGCAAGATGTGTCTTCCCGCTCTCAGTAGGTCATCTTCCAGGGCCTTCTGCGGCTACTGCGGCCCTCCTGGAAGATGATCCGGCCCCACTGCACCAATCCTGGTTTCCCTACTGGGTTCCTCCCTGGGAAATGGCTCCTGCTCTGGTCAACCCTTGGTCCCAACCTCTTCTTCCTTTCCCGCAGCGCCTGCTGAACCTCTCGGTCAAATATGATTTTCTCCTCCTCTGTCAAGGCGTCATATTCTTCCTCATCCATATTTTGGAGACGCTCCTTCTCTTTCTGCAGAGCTTCCCTGCGTTTGAGTTCTGTGGGGAGCAGAGACGGGCAGGTGAGGAAAAGTCCTTGGGCTGCTCAGCTCTTGGCTAAACGGGCTGAGGAGGGTCCCCTGTGAGAGGTGGCTGGGGGTGTCTGGCCTGCCTAATCCTGGGGGGATCTCCTTCATTTACACAGCCCCGCGCTTGGGCTCCATCTAGGTCTTCTGCAGCGTGGCCCCGGAAGGTGCCCTTGCCCTAATCCGTGGAACCTGTGACTATGGCACCTTCTGCAGCAGAGGGATTCTGCAATGTGACTGAGTGCAGGATCTGGCCGGTGGGGGCGGATTATCTGCATTACATAGGTGGGCCCAGTCTGATCGCAAGGGTCCTTAGGAGCGAAGCAGGGGAGTCAGAGTCGGTGAAGGCGATGTGACAGGGCAAGCAGAGGCCAGGAGCCAAGGAATGCAGGTGGCCTCTGCATGCTGGAAAAGGCAAGGAAAAGGACTCTCCCCTGCAGCCTCCAAGGAACACAGTCCTGCTAACACCTTGATTTGGGACTTCTGACCCCAGAACTGTAAGACAATAAGACTATGCTGTTTTAAGTCACCAAGTTGGTGGTTGCTATGGTCTGAATGTTTGTGTCCCGCCTCCCGATTCTCATGTTGAAACTGAATCCTCAGTGCCGCAGTATGAAGAGGCGGGGCCTTTAGGAGGTGATTAGGTCATTAGGGCAGAGCCCTCATGAATGGGATTAGTGTCCTTATAAAGGAGGCCTGAGGAAGCTTGTTTGCCCCGTCCTCCAGGAGAGGACTCAGTGAGGGGACACTTTCTATGGCCAGAAGATGGCCCTTAGGAGACATGGAATCTGTCAGCACCTTGATCTTGGACTGTCTAGCCTCCAGAACTGTGAGAAGTAAATTTCTGCTGTTTATAAGCTGCCTAGTTTATGATGTTTTGTTATAGCAGCCTGAATGGACTAAGACAGTGGTCATTTGTCACAGCAGTGATAGATAACTAATATACCACCCATTGACTTTAGCCATTATAAGCAGATGCCACCAAAGTGCTTATGGTGACAGAGCTATTTGCAAATCAAGGGAAATCCCCCTCGAAACCCTATGGATTCCAGGTCCAGGCATGGGGCTCACACTCGGGGCAAAGGCACGTGGCTTCCTCATCACACCTCCCTGGTACAGCATCTCACCGTATATCCCTGCAGGTTGGAGCTGTGGACTCAGACACCAGCATTTGAGGTCTTTCTCTGCCACTCATCAAGAGATAATCACAGAAAAGAATAATAATTCCTCACGCTGTTTTAGGACCTTCCCAGATGTAGATGATTTCGGAGAGAGGAGCCCGCAATTTAACCATGAGAAACTTCAATCCAAAGATAAGTGTGAAAATGAAAAGTGATAATTTCTTTCAAGTTGATCATTACGGAGAAATGAACTTTCTAGAAAACTAGGAAGCTGGAGGTTTAAACACTGCCTAGGGGGCCTGGTCATCGTTCCTGGGTTTTCTCTGGATGAGAGTATAAGGAAGCAGACTTTTTAGTCCTGCTCAAGAACCAAGAGAGCCCAGTGTATGCAACCATTTCCTTAATTGGGAAAACATTATGATTTGTATAGATTGTGCTAGAAAAGAGGCAAGCCCAAGTGAGGAAGGGCAAGAGTATGGCTGGAGCTGAGGCTTCTCAGAGCCAGGGCTGTGCCTTCCAGAGACAGTGTAACTGGCAGCTGTCCCTGAACCCCTCCCCCCGGGGGCCGACATTTGCTGTGGCGGCTTCTGACTACATTGGGAACTTCGGCTAACATTACTCGTCTGCATACGCGTGTGTGTACCTACTTTTCAATCACATCTTTCAATTACTGAAAATCTTGTCCAGGCCACTGTTGTAATGACAGAAGCAGCCCAGGTTTCAGAGTTACTCAGAGCTAGTTCTACTACTAATTTGCAACGTGATCTTACACAAGGCTGTTGCTATCTCTGAACTGCATTTTCCTCATCTGTAAAATGGGGACAATAATCTTCACAGGGTTATGGTGAGGATTGGGTGACCCAAGGTATACAAAATGTCTGCGATAGTGCCTGCAGCACAGCAGGCTAAGGTATAGAAGTTGTTTTGGAAAATGTATCAGCACCTCTGGTTTTGTAGGAAATGCAAGTGGGCTCAAAGAAAACCGACAAACGAATCAGTCTCCTGAGTCAGAATGGGACCTGTGGCAGTTGTGATTACAGAGAGGAGGAAGGGGTGCAATGTGGCATGAAGGAAGGAAGAATGGCCCCCGCTGTCAGCGGAGCTGGATGCGGCCTCTCAACATCTGCGGCCCAGTTCCCTCCCAGGAAAGTAGAAATACGAACTCCTGGCCACTCCACAGGGCAGAGGTGAGGCACCAATGAAACAGCAAATGTCAAAGTTTCATTTGAGCCCAATGAAAGGCCAAATGCCCTGTTTAAAGAAAAGCCCTGTTGTGGCTTGGGAGGGACAGCCCAGGAAGGAATGGGGCCTTGCCTTCTTGCTCCTTTTTGGCTTTCTCCTGGGCCTTCATGGCTGCATAATCTTGGGCCATGTTGAGGACATATATGTGCTCCCGGCTGCCAAAGGCCTTCAGCAGGCAGAGGAGGGCGGCAGTCATGTTCCGAGCAAACAGTGTTTCGAGGCCGTCGAACACCACTCCTCGGTAGCAGTCACTCAGCTGAAAGCAGAGAGAGCAAAGAGGGTTACCATGGCCACGAGATCATTCGCTCTCTACAGAGAAAGCTGTTTGTTTAGCTGGCGCTTTTACTGGGGCTGCAGTGGGTTCTGCAGACCGATTGCGCCCCGATGAAAACACCATTACCCTGTCCCTCTGCTTTCTAAATTCAAGGTGCTGTGACAATATTTCTCTACTTCGGGAAACCTCAAAATATAACCTAATTTTGTTATATTTAAACTGATAAGAGCAGATACTACACTTGATCTTAGCCAAAAGGCCGAGAAGCAATCATTTCGTTATATTTAAATGTGCAATTAATATTGCGGCCTGGTTTGAAAAACCAAAGCAAACACACAACTCCAGGATCTGGTGAGCAATTTAGCTCTGTCTGTAACCTGTGAGCAGCAAACAGGCTTAAGTGATACCCTCTCAAATCCTGATGATCTCTCTTTTCTTTAACTGTAGAACATATGGGGGGCGGGGCAGGCAGGACACGAAACAGTGTTATTATTTGTCTGACTTTAGAAGCAGCATGTCATTGGAAAATTCAGAAATGCATAAAGAAGACTAAAAATCTGTAATCCTGCTACCCAAAGATAACTATAGTTAACATGTACTTTAAGAGTTTTTACTATGTATGTGATACACATTTATAAATATATATATAAATGTTATTGTACTTTACCTACGATTTCCTAATCTACTTTTTTTCACTTAATAATGTATTGAAAACTTTTTTTTTTTTTTTTTTTTTTTTTTTAGAGACACGGTCTCGCCCATCGCTCAGGCTGGAGTGCAGCTGCAGCCTCGAATGCCAGGCTCAGAGGATCCTCCTGCCTCAGTCTCTTGAGTAGCCAGGATTACAGGCACGTGCTACCACACCTGACTAATTTTTAAATTTGTTTTAGAGACAAGGTCTTGCTATGTTGCCCAGGCTGATCTAGAACTCCTGGCTTTGAGTGACCCTCTTGCCTCAGCCCCCCAAAGTGCTTGGATTACAGGTGTGAGCCACGGTATCTGGCCTGAAGACATATTTTTACAGCAATTAACACAGCTCCAAATTCTAACTTTAATGTCTCCACATTATAATTTTTAACATACCACTCTGTATTTTTTTTTAATTTTTGTGTGGTCTTCTATTCTCTGGTCCTTTAAGGAGGTGAGTGGCTTCGGCCTATTGACTAGACCAAGATCGGGGACTGACAAAAGCTGTCAAAAACACAAGTAAATGACTGTTGGGGGTGAAGAAACCCATCTCTCCTCTTCGAGACCCTGGGTTCTGAGCTGCTGTGGGTGGCCAATGGCCCAGAACCTCTCACAGAATGGGGACAGTGTGTGACAGAATGGGGACAGTGTGAGAGTGCCGCCCTGCAACAACGAGCCGGTGGGCGTGGACGCACCTGCATCCGCTCTGCCAGGATCTGCACGAGAAGTTCATCGGGCAGCACGCAGCTCATGAGCCCGGTCTCCCCTCCGATGCTGGCACTGACACTGAGCCGGCGCTGGGTGGGCCCCATGAGGAGGGGGCTGGAGGAAATCTGCCGAGGGGGAGAAGGATCAGGGCTCAGAATCCAGCTGTGTCTCAACAGCTCCTACACCTACCAGCCACGTGACCCGGGATAACCATACGATCTCTCCTGGGCCTCCTTTCCTCATCTGTTAGGTGGGGATTGCACTGTGTAACGGAAGAAGGAAGGCGCTTTGTGTATGTACTGAACTGCACACGGCTTTTCATTCATTCGACAAACATTCATTGAGCACCTGTGTGCACCAGGCACCCCTCAGGTACTAAGGATATACACCAACAAACAAGGCTGACAACAGCGCAGCCCCTCAGGCCCTTACCTTCTAACAGGGGAGAGAGAAAAGGCTTTCCTATACAAATCAGTGGTATAATTTTGATAGTGATGACTGCCAGGGAGGAAATAACCAGGTAAGGGAATAAAGAACAATGATTGGGCGGGCAGTGGCTCTGTAGAGGATGATCACGTCACCTGGGTAACGTGAAAGAATGAGACGAGACCTTGGGAGAAGAGCTTCTCTGAGAGGACAGCAAGCTCCCCCCCCATGCACAAGTGTGCCTGGGGTATTTGGAGAGTGCACAGGAGCCCATTGTGGCTGGAAATGAGTGAGCAATGGATGGGCAGGATGGTCGGGCTGAAAGTCTAAGACACAGTCAGGGCCAGAAAATGCAGGGCCTTGTAGACCATGGTAAGGAATTTGTATTTTATTCCAAATATTAAGGGAAGTTGTTGGTGTGTTTTAGGCACACAAATTATATGATTTGTAGTTTTAAAAGACCACTGTGCCTGCTATATGAGGTGACGAGAGTGGAAGCAGGAAGACTAGTTGGAAGGACATCTCTGTGGTTAAGGCAAGAGAGGTTGGCCGCAGGGACGAGGGTGGTGGTAGGGCGCAGTGGCTGATTCCGGATACATTTCAGAAGTAGGGCCAGTAGGACGTGGGATGGAATGTACAGGAAGAGGCATCAAAAGTGACCCCTTGAGTTTTTGACCTGAGCAACTTGGAAAATGTAGTAATTATTTACTAAGAAAGGAAAGACTGAGGGAAGAACACTTTTTTCTATGGGGGGAAGCAAGTATCACTTTTTGGATATATAAATTTTGAGATGCCTCTAAGCCATTCAAAAAAGATACTGGGAATGAATTTGGATATAGGAATCTGTGCTTGGGAAGAACTAGGGCTGGAGTTAGAAATGCAAGGGTCATAAGTATGTCGAAAGTATTTAAGTTTTGAAGTATTTAAGCAATGCAACTGGGTGAGATCACCTAGGAAGAAAATGTAGATAATGAAAAGAAGACAGTAGTATAAGACTTCGTTCTGGGGTTCTCCAACCACAGGAATTTGGAGAAGACGGAGAACCTGGAAAAGGAGAGGAAGGAGTTGCTACTGAGGTGGAATGGAAAGCAGAAGGGTGTGGCATCTGAAAGCCACATGAAGAAAGCATTTCCAGGAGGAGGGCGTGATAAGCTGCCAAAAGGTTGTGTGGATGAGGACAGAAAACTGACCGCTGGGTTTGGCAAGATGAAGGTGGCCGATGACTTGAGAAGAGCAGCCAGCTTAGAGGTGAGGACAAAGGCCCCATGCGATTGGTGGAAGAGGGATGGGGAGGGGGTGAGGATGAGAAGGCAGTCAGGACAGCAATTCTTTGGGGGAACAGCAGTGAGGGGAGTCGAGAGAGGAGCTAATAGCCGGAGGGGGTGGTGGGTCACGGGAAAGTGTTTTCAACATAATACAGCATGTACAGATGCCCACGGGAAGGATGCAGCTGATGGGGGAAAATGGGGGGCAAGGGACAATTGCAGGAATTTAGCCCTTGAGTAAGAGAAAGGGTGGGGTCCAGGGCCCACGTGGGGTGGGCTCAGCCCTGGGTGAGGGCAGGGGCAGCACTCAGCGCTGGCTGGCTGGGAGATCCGGTGGTGGGAGGACGAGGTGGTTGTGTCCTGACACTGTTGCTTCCTCCATGAAATCAGAAGAGAGAGAATGAGGAAGAGAAAAGTGTCCTGGAGGTCAGGAGAGTGATGAAGGCAATTAAACCGTCATCTTGCCTAGATGGCAGGCAAACTTACTGGGGCCGCCCAAAGGGTCTGCTTGAGATTTGTAGTCTTAAATTTAAATTAAGATCATTCAGGAGAGATGAGTATCTTTCCCCAGCTATGTCCAGCTGCTCCGTATGGAGTAGGTGAGGAATTGGGTTTACCAGGGATGAAGCTCTGCCTGGAGAGTATAAAGAAGAGGAAGGCGCAAGAAGGGAGTGAGGGGGTGGGCGGCAGTGAGGATGTGGATTGTAAGTTTTGATGGGGCCGATCACTTACCCGAGTAAGTCATCTGGAAAGTTAGAGGATGGTTGTCAGAAAGTAGGATGTGTGAGAGAGAGATTATGGAATTCATGAGTAATGATGAACAATGTCAAGGACATGGTCATAGCAGTGAGTAGTTAAGGAGGCCATGGATTGAGAAACAAAAGTGTTGAATTAAATATTATTTAAAAGGTCAGGATTCTAACTGATGCTTTTTTGGAAAAAGGTGATTTATAAGTAAATGACCTTATTTTACAGGCCATATCTTCCTTATATAACTATCACATGTTTTTTCCCGTTTGCAACATAACTAAATTTTCAGCCATTGGAGAATTCATACATTATGAGAGCTTCAACAAGACCAAACATCTGTCTGGGTAACACTTTGACAGGGGACTGTGTTGTTCAGACCACTTGGGTCCTGTCCCACTGGGGCAGGTAGCCATACACGGGGGTCTGTGAGCTCTGATGTCTATTGGGATCTTTAAGTAGATCCTTATTTATTGAAAGGAGTCTGGAGTCAGAATTGGGATATTCTGCTGCATTTGAAGAATTCTAAAAAACCTTACTTTGTTGTCCAAATGGGCAGAACAAAACCAAAGGAAATGACTCCCCATGACATCCTATTTGGTAAAAAATATATGAGTTTTAGTTCATCTATAAACATCTATGTAAAGAGTAGCGTGTTAGATCCTAAAAAAAAAAAAAAGGGTTAAAAGGATGGTACTCCAAAAGAAAATGAGTCATTGGTTTCCGTTTTCAAGCTGTTGGAAGGATGTAAAACTGAAGCGAAGATCAGAGACACCATGTGCCATGAATTCAGCCCTGGTAGATGCTCCATCTAACCTGCAGTTCTCTTCTCCTCTGAAGACCTTCACCTCTGCACCATCCACTTGCCCCATCTAACATGTGGGCCTCCTCTCCCACAAGGGTCTAAATATTCCACCTACCTGCCCCATCCAATTCACAGGTCTCCCTTCCTGTGAAGAACTATGGCTCCAGTCTACCCATCTGCCCCATCCAATGCACGGGCCTCCTCTCCTTCAAGGACCTTCACCTCTGCTCCATCCACCTCTGCCACTGCCCCTACAGCACTCTTCCTGTTTCTCCCATTCTATGTCCTCTTTTTAATTCCTTCTCTACCTAGGGTGGGCTTCCCATACTGATGCCACCCTTGACTCCCTTGCCCCTAGTTCTGGGCACATCCCCTCCCCTTCAGAGACAACAACTTCTCTCTTCACCTCTGAATGAGAGCTTCCAGGGGCTACTTCGAGAAATCTTAGTTTTCAGGTTTCCAGTCTTAGTTGGGCCATCATCATTCTCAACTATTTTTTCTTTGTCCATCACCAATTTCTGGTTCTGTTCATCACAGTGGAGACATCAGTGCTTTGCCACTGTCCTCAAACATACTCTGCAACCCCAGCCTCCTTATTGCTCCCACAGAAGACCGTGCCTCCTGCACATATCATAGAGCCAGGGAACAAGGTCTTCTTCAACCTCCATTCTCCACCCTGCTTCTCCCACCCTTAGCTGTATCTGTTTTTACCTTGACTGAAGGAAGCTGTCTCCCTTCTCCTTTGACTGTGCTTGACCCTGCCCTGCCTACCTCTTCCCAGAATCTCAGTCACTGTTGGGTGGCTCATCACCTTCCACTCCTCCAGGAGCGCCATTCTTTATAGACCCGCTTGTGCTTCTACCTCCTTCCTAAGAATGGACTCTCTCGATGCTGGGGTTTCCCCCTCTCACTACTACTCTTTTTTTCCCCTTCTCCTTCAAACATCTTAAAAGCCTGCACTGACTTGACTCCACTTTTCCACCTATAACTTATTACTCACCTTTCCCCACTGTCTCTGGTTTCAGCACCTGCTAGTCTGCTGGGATTTCTAAATTCTTTCACATGCTGCTCAAATTCTGTGACTTCCAACTTTCCCAGAATCCCCGGGCAGCCCTCCCACAACTTATATCAATGATTCCATCCTTAACATTCCTTAAGTATTAGGTTGAGCTATATAGGAAATTGCTGCTACAGAGTCACAAAATGGTTGAATTTCGGCAATTTTCTATGGCTCAATCTAATTCCTTTTACACACCTCTTTTGTTACTAATTTCATTTTGTTGCAAATATTTGCAAGTGTAGTTATCTCCTTCATCAGACTCTTAGTGCAGCTTGAGTGCAGGAATTTTGCCTTCTTTATCTTCACTTTGAAAGCACCCAACCCAGTGCCTGTAACACGAAAGGAGCTTGCTGAGTGTCTGCTGAGTGAACACTCCTGTCAGGAGTGGTGCAGGGACCGTGCTCAGGCCCACCTGGCAAGGACGCCTGTAGGAATGAAGGGCACTGGCCTGGCTGCAGGATGTTGGGAAGGAGAAAGGATCCCAACCCTCCTGCTGGAGAGCCCTGATTTGTACCTGTGGCGTTTCAGACTGGTGCTGGTGATGCTGCTTCTGTGACCCAGAGCCGTGGCTGTCCGCTTTGCTTTTGGTGATCAACATGCTCCCACGAACGCTCTTTACGGATTTATTGTCTGGGGCCACCAGAGTCATTTCTGAGGTTAACTTGCCCAAGGTCTCAGTGCTCAGTCGTACTGATCCTGTGACATTTTGGCCCCCAGAAGCCTCCTGGGCTACAAGAAGAGGGTGAGTTTTTACTAAAAGTCACCTAAGGATGATAAAAAAATGACAGTGGGGATGGCACATTGCAGCCCCGTGGGATTCTCTTCAGGAACACAAAGCCATCTCCCTCTGCAGCTGACTGTGTGGGGTTGGGGAAGAGGCTCTGCCCCCCAGGATTGGGTGAAGGGTCAGTGGAGGGTGTGGCCTGGAGTCCTGGGCTCATCAATGCTCATCTTGCCAGAAGATCCCAGGCTAGTCGGTGCCCACTTTCTCTTCTAGCCCAGAGGGTAACACTTTTTCAAGCTGAGGGTATACTACAGCCCTGCCATGGAAACCTATCACCTGACCTTTTGTGGTTTGGGGCATTGGTGGGGCCAATGAGTAGCTTGGGTAGGGCATTCTCTGCCCCCTAGGCAGAGACACCCAAATGAACAAATCAGCCAAGTGATAACAGTGCACCTGTTGGCAAACACGGCTTCAAGGTTGATTTCTTATCATCCCAACCCCCCTTTCCAATCAGATCCTTACCCTAAGAACTTCCACCGACAAGTTCCCTTTAAAAGGGTTTCTAGAGACAGAATAATGGCCAAAAAACATATGAAAAAATGCTCAACATCTCTAATCATCAGGGAAATGCAAATCAAAACCACAGTGAGATATCACTTATCTCCAATGAGACTGACCTTTATCAAAAAGACCCAAAACAACAAATGTTGGCATGGATGTGGAGAGGTAGGAACACTCATACACTGCTGGGGGGACTGCAAATTAGTGCAACCTCTGTGGAAAGCAATATGGAGATATCTCAATGAGATACAAGTAGAATTACCATTTGACCCAGTAATCTCATTACTGGGCATCTACTCAAAAGAGCAAAAGTCGCTCTATGAAAAAGACACCTGCACTCGAATGTTCATAGCAGCGCAATTCACAATTGCAAAGATGTGAAACAACCCAAGTGTCCATCAATACATGAGTGAATTAATAAACTGTGGTATATGTATACCATGGAGTACTATTCAGCTTTAAGAAACAATGGTGACATAGCACC
>CAUYSK010092912.1:0-15561 GCA_963575035.1 Avahi laniger | reverse complement strand
GAGGACCCTAAGGGCATGTCCAATCACAGTTTGCCACCTAGCCTTTACCAGTATATAAGCCTGTGCTTGTCTTGCTTCGGGGTCTTTCGCCATTTGTATTTCCTATAGTCTGCCCCATTAAAACGCTGTTGGAAGAACTCCAAGTGTTGCGTCCTTCCTGCTGGTCAGGACGGCGTGACAGAGGACACAATGAAAAAAGAAAAACTACAATATATTGCTATGAGTAATTTTTGGCATACATTAAGTTAGAAAAACAGAGGAAAAAGAAGTATGAATAATATGAAAGTTAAGATAGGAGGAAACACAAGTGTTTATATATTTATTTTAATAAAAAAATAGAAAAGTAAAGCAAAACTAACAAAATGACTAGCAAAGGGAATGGAGAAAACAAAATGAACACAAAAACTAAAATCTTGAAAAATATCTTATTTGTAGCTTTGACTATGGAACCATATTTTGATTTTAATATTTATTTTTTAATTTAATGTTTTTTATGTTTTAATATTTTATATAAAATAGTAAATTTTAAAAAACCTTAAAATTAAACCAAAATGAAATTGAATATCAAATTGGTGGCCTAACAACACAAATATTCCAACTCAATTAACTTTCAAAACTGTAATGTTACATAATATACTTCATAGCATATACCCTAAGATAAAACAGGTTAGAAAAATTCTTAAATGTTTCAATATTTATATTGTTATAAGTAATATGATATTCTCAAACATATACAAACACACATATATACCATAGACTATGTGGGTATATATAAGAAATATATATATATATAAAATATATACAATTATATATAATATATGAAATACCCCAATTGTCCAATAATAGGTGAACTGTTGAAAACAGTAGCAAGAACAACAGTAACAAAGTCATGGTATCTCTACATAGATATATAAATAAAGTACATAAATACATAATATGTTATTGTTTATAGAAAAAAGATTTTTCAGTTTAAAAGAAAAGGGATACAAAGAAAATATTTTTAAATTAGGTAAAAAGAATGAAAATGGAGACGCAATATATTAAAGCCTCTGGGATACATCAAAAGCAGTGCTAATAGGGAAGTTTGTAACTTTAAATGCTTACATCAAATAAAAAATAGAAAGATCACAAATTAACAAGCTAATGTCTCACCTCAAGGAAGTGGAAAAATTAGAACAAACCAAATGTTAAGCTAGTAGAAGAAAATAAATAACAAAGATCAGAGCAGAACAAAATGAAATTAAGATGAAAAAATAAATACAAAGAATCAAAAAATGAAAAATCGTTTCTTTGAAAAGATATAATCGATAGACTTCTAGCCATTCTAACCAAGAAAAGGAAAGTGAGGATACAAATAAATACGATCAGAAATGAAAAAAAAAGCTTTAACATTTAAAACCATATAAATAAAAAAAAATCGTCAGAGACAACTGTCAAAAACTCTATGCTCAAAAGCTGGAAAACACAGAGGAAATGGATAAATTCCTGGATACATATAACCCTCCAAGATTGAAGCAATAAGAAATAGAAATCCTGAACTAACCAATAATGAGTATTGAGATTAAATTAGTAATAAAAAAAAAATCTCCCAATAACCAAAAAAATCACAGATTAGATGGATTTAATGCTGAATTCTATCAAACTTATAAAGAAGAACTGGTACCAAATCTACTAAAAATGTTTCAAAAAATAAAGGAGAAAGAAATTCTCCTTAAGTCATGCTATGAAGTCAGTGTCACCTCACCTTGATTCTAGAGCCAGATGAGGACACAACAAAAAAGAAAACTACAGGCCAATATCCCTGACGAACATAGTTACAATAATCCTCAAAAAATACTAGCAAGCTGAATCCAATATCATATCATAAACAGAATTAAAAACATACAATCATCTTAATAGATGCAGAAAAAGTATTCAATAAAATTCACTACCCCTTCCTGATAAAAACCATTAACATATTAGAAATAAAAGGAACATGCCTTAAAATAATAAAAGCTATATATGACAAACTCACTGCCAGCATTTTAATGATGGGGAAAAACTGAAAGCATTCCACCTAAGAACTGGAATAAGACAAGGATGCCCGCTTTCACCATTTCTATTCAACATAGTACTGGAAGTCCTAACCAGAGAAGTCAGGCAAGAGGAAGAAATAAAAGGCATCCAAATTGGAAAAGAGGAAGTCAAATTATCCCTGCTTGCCAATGGTATGATCTTATACCTAGATAACTCTAAAAACTCTGCTAAAAGACTTCTAGGTTTAATAGATGAATTCAGTAGTTTCAGGATACAAAATCAATGTAAAAAAATCAGTAATATTTCTATACACCAATAACAATCAAGCTGAGAAGAAAATGGAAGCCAAATGTGAAATAATATAGTCAAAATAAAATATTCTTAGAATAATTACTTGACAATATCAAGAAAATATTTTTAAGTAGATAAAAGGGAACTATGAACAATAGTAGGCAAAGAACCAGAAAATTAGAGGATTAATCTATTTTTTAATAGAAGTTCCACAAGGTAAGACAAAAAAAAGTGAAGTAAAACTTTAAAGTATATATCTATACATATATTTACATATATATAGATATATATTTCTTTTTTTGAGACAGATGCTCACTCGGTCACCCTGGAGGAGTGCAGTGGAGTCATCATAGCTCACTGCAACCTCAAACTCCTGGATTCAAGCCATCCTACTGCCTAAACTACCCAAGTAGCTGGATCTGCAAGTGCTCGCCACTGTGCCCGCCTAATTTTTCTATTTTTGGTGGAGACAGGGTCTGTATCTTGCTCAGACTGATCTTGAACTCCTGACCTTAAGCAATCCTCCTGCCTCAGTCTCCCAAAGTCCTGGGATTACAGGCAGAGCCACCACGCCTGGTTAAAATATATTTTTAAATATTTCCCTGAACTAAACAATTGAACTTTCAAGTAAAATGGACTTTCTTATTATCTATTCCAATGAACAAAAAAATCCCAAACCAAATAAAGCCCATCATTGTAAAATCTATAATACCAAAAATTGAAAAATGGAAGCATGAACTTCAAGATACACCTATTTATACACACCACACACACATATCCTATAGAAAGGATTAACTATCCAAAATGCATCAGGACTCTTAAGAACAATGCTAGCTGCTAACTTGAAGCAGCACTTCCAAAATTCCGAGGTTTAATGGATGTTCTACTTCCATGTTTGACCCTGAATTCTCTCTCAGTTTTCTCCACACTCACTCTCTTTCTTTGGCTGCCCAGCAAATGCAGAAAATGCTGTGAAGGAATCTAGATGTCTACAGAGCCCACAGTGAAAGCGCCAGCCTCCACATCACTGTGGAGCTGAGCTCTCACCCTGCCCCAACCCAGACACGAAGTAGGTGTGACATAAACCTTTACTATAATATATGAAGCCACTAAAAACCTTTAGCAGTTCATTTTAGCAGTTAGCATAACCTGATTGATACATTTAGGATTCAGATAACAAGATCCTACATAGTGGAAAGGTAAAGGGAAGTCCAAGCAGTTAAGTAAGACTAAAATGCAACAAATCCAATTGAACAATTCAAGAGAGAAATTCAAGAGGGAAATGGTTCACTAATAGATTTATGCAAAAATTTGTTTTTTGAAAGGCTGTTTGAGAGAATGGGAAGAAAATTCAGAATTGTATTTGTTTCTTTTTCTTTTTTTTAAAGAGACGGAGCCTCACTCTGTTTAGGCCAGAGTGTAGTGGCTATTCATAGGCGCTTTCATTGTGTACTACAACCTCGAACTTCTTTCTGCCTGGCCTCAAGCAATCCTTTCACCTCAGCCTCAGCTTCCTGTTTATCTCTTTTAATGAGGAAACATTAACTCCAAGAAAAACATACAAGAGAGGAAAGATAATCATAGTACAATAATTGGATAAACAATGACTAACACATTGTTATAGTCATTAAATTATACAGTCATAAAATTTGTGATTGAGAATAGAAAATCCATAGGTGATTTTAAACTAGATATATAATAATAATGCATACATATTCATTAGAAATATATATGCAAATGTCAAAAGAAGTAGTTAGAATTATTGAAAGTGGCTCACTCTCTAGAAAGAGCAAGCTAATATGGTAAGGATGAAAGAGACACTCTACCTATGTTGCTTCTCTTTGCACAATATTTAATACTATTTAGTTGTATGTGTCTATACATATATATGCATGTGTACATGTGCATATTTTATTAAATTATTAAATTTATTTGATAAAAATAAAATTAAGTTTGAAAAGGCAGAATGAAATTTAGAGCAATAATTATAACACAATGAGGGGTGGAAGCAGCAACTTTTGTATTCATATTCCTCTCTAATTCATTGTTCAATTTTTTTATCAACTGTGAACATCTGGATAATTTATTGTCTTGTTAATATATTTTGCTTAATTTCCCCTTCATTCATACCTATTGACACTTTTTTTGGGAACACTGTCTCTTTTCCTCTATCCTGTTAAATTAATTTTTTTCCAAAATATGACTACATTCCCAACTCCTACAAAAAATTTCCCCAAGTCTAAAATCTGATATATTCAGTGTGATTTCCCATAGTTTTTTTTTCACGTTTTGACACTTTACTGTACAGTACTTTAGAAAGTTGTGAAATCTTTATTACACAATAAGATTTTAAGCTATATAAATGAAGAGCTGATACTGCCTCTCAGTAGATACTCAGTAAATACTGGTTGAAATTAAATTACATTAAATCAAATAGTGTACTTATGTCCCATTCAGCATCCAGCATATTTTTAAGGCACATACTTAATTTAAAAAAATTAGAAATCAAACTCGAACTGAAAACTAGAACTGAACACGAATGACTCTTAGAAATCTGAAAATCTCCCTCTTCCTCTTAGGCTAAGAAATAGGTGATGTACCTTGGAGGGCCTGATGCCTCTTTTTCCTGATCCGTAAAAACCTGTGATCATTTTTCCATTCACCTGCTAATTTCAAAGAGGTCAAAATTTGAGAAAATTTCAAAGGAAAAAGAGTCAAATTGGGTTAAAAAAATGAGGTAACATTTCAAGAAGAAAATGTTTTTGTCTTTGGCAAAAATCTCCTAATAACAAACAACTACAGGCACAATAAATGCTAATATTTTTCATTTATATCTGGACATTCTGTTTTTCAATGTGTCAGCTCTCCCAGGGGTACACTTGACTGTGGCCTGTGTCACCAGTGCGACTTGCATCCAACTCTGAGGACCAAACAATGCTTTCTCTCATTGCAGTTCATGTTCTTTGGTTTGACTAATTTCAGACAAAGTTAGATCTCTAAAATTAGTGCCACAAGACAAGCACTTTATCCACTATCAGTGGGGAAAAAAGAATGAGCTGTCAACATCAATTTCAGTTTCAAAATAAGAAGTTCGGTCTGTATTTAAAAACAGATGTTGAGGCCTCAACACACAAATACTTTCTCTTAGCTAAGGCTTTATTTTTTCTAAGGAGGACAACTGTCTTAGCAGCTTGTTTATAAGAAAAAAAAATCCGAATGTAGAAACACATAACGGCATGTGGCCTGAATCTGACAGGGTAAGTGCTGCATAAAAGAACAATTAAAAAACTTAATAGATGTTCCTACATCTTGTATAAGAAATGAAAGCCATTTCCCGGGGTCTTTTCAGTTACAACAGCCCTAATGCTATTCACACAGGTATGGGGAGATGAGAAGTATCTTATTGTTGCAGCAAACCCACTCAATAAACACCAAAGCATGATCTGTTTTCTGTTTTACAAAGTTAGAGAAGTGATTTAATATGACATTGCTGTCACTCACAAGAAGTGAACAAGAAGAAATTTAAAATGCTTTTATTTAAGGATCACAAGCTAAAAAAAAATTAAAAGTATGAATTTTATGTCTTTACCCTGAGGTTGAACTCAGCCTGGTATGCTAATTGAAAATTATTGTATCATTAAGAACCCAACATTATAAAATCAAGATGAGGTCAGAATTGGTCACAAGGGTTCAGGCACATCCCTATTGATTACCTATGAAGTATTCTGATCTATGCTTAGTACTCTACATAAGTTATGACTGACTAGTGATTAATTTCCAACAAATTGCAAACGTCAACAAAGCCAAAAATGTTGAAACAATGAGGCCGGCAATCTTTGCTCTGTAATCAGAGGGGTGTAAACTGAAGGATAGAAATTACAAGGTTATTGAATCTGTATCCATGCAAACAAGAGAGTCCTGTTAAAGGAGAAATTCTATTCTTTGAAAATTAAAAGAGAAAATATAGCCATGAGTGGAAATGCAGGGTTGTTAATAATACAAATGTCCTTGGAGTGTCACTAATCACTTTCCTCCCATTCAGGGACTTCAAGATTATTTAGGCTATTTCCCCAAGTACAGGTACAGTGCAAAACTTCTGCCATTACCTCTCTGCTATATGTCTCATTCCCTTATAGACATCTAAAGAGAATTATCCACAGAGAAAGAGAGAGAGAGACATAGAAAAATCCTGTTGCAAGGGTGTCTGTTGCTCTTGCTGTTCAGTTAACAGGAACATAGGTAGGGAAGTCCTCTCATAAATCCAAATAAGGAACCACTAAGCTGAGATATAGTGTGGGGGAGAGAGATTCATGCTTGAGTGAAGCTGGTGGTCTTGGACAGTCCATTCCCCTGGGCCTCTAAGTCTTCCAAATAAGGTCTTTCATAGTGATTATTCTCTAGGTCAAAGAATCCAACTGAAATGAAATCAATTCTCGCCTCTCAAAGGTCCATTGTTTATTCTCTGATCCTCCCTATAATCTCTCTCACAAACTTTGTTATTCCTCTGTAGCTCACTCTTCCTCAGCGCCCAACGAATACCCAAACCTTATTTTTCTCAAATGATACTTCTCTTTTTAATTTTCAAAATTAAACATGAAAGACCATTAAAATAAGAGCAGAGAGGAAATTAATCTTCAAAGATTCCCAGGAGATAAAATGAAGTATTTATGTTTCATCTTTCAAGCACATCACAAAACACAAAATGAAACTAAATAGTTTTCTTCCTATTAAAATAGATTGTTACTTGATAACCTATCATACTACTAACAGCTCCAACAATTTCTAGGTTCTTCGATTATTGTCAGAATTGTCTCTAATCCTGAAAGCAATGGTGAAGCTGTACAGTAGATATTATTAGATACAGTCCAGAAATTAGAAAACTGAGGCTTAATGAAGTTAATAACAGGTCCAAGTCTCAGAGTAAATTAAACAACCAGCTTTACATAATCTGTAACACCCTAAGTTATGTTTTACTAAAATTTACTCCAATTAGCACAGAGTACAAGGAAGACCTGGGAAGGAAACCAAACTATATGGCCTCAAAATGCACAGATTTTAATGGTAGGAAAAGATAATTCTAAAAGCAAGAGTAGAAACTTATCTTTTTTTTTTTTTTTTTTTTTTTGAGACAGAGTCTCACTCTGTTGCCGGAGTAGAGTGCCCTGGCATCAGCCTAGCTCACAGCAACCTCAAACTCCTGGGCTCAAGCAATCCTACTGCCTTAGCCTCCCGAGTAGTTGGGACTACAGGCATGCACCACCATGCCTGGCTAATTTTTTCTATATAGATTTTTTTAGTTGTCCAAATAATTTCTTTCTATTTTTAGTAGAGGCGGGGTCTCGCTCTTGCTCAGGCTGGTCTCGAACTCCTGACCTTAAGCGATCCACCCGCCTGGGCCTCCCAGAGTGATAGGATTACAGGCGTGAGCCACTGCTCCTGGCCGAAATTTATCTTTTTGAGTAATAGTAGCAAAGTCTTGTATGTTTCTAATCAAATACTGAGAAAATGAGATGCCATGCAAAATTCCTCCAAGAAACCAATTAGAACTGTAGAAGAAGCAGCCAAGTGATTTGGAGCCACATTGGAGCTGGAGAGATTCCAATAGCTTATTGCTGTGATTGATAGTTCATAATACACATCTATACACATGCAAATACTGTTTTGCGAAGCTGTGATGATTTACTCAGTTGCTTTCATTGTTAAGTCTTCTCAAAAATATTTTATAATTTTAATCAAGTTCTAAGTTAAAGATTATAGTAAATATTACAGCTCAAATATGATATATACATATAATATTAATCCATTCAACCTTACAGAGAGGGTGAATGCTAAGAGATCATGGTCAAGATACTGTTAACACTACAGTTCATAAATAGGAATGATTACTTAAGTGGCATGAAACTAGAATCATCCATTTCTCCAGCAAAATTATCTATACCAGATTAGTAAGGTATGAAATAAAGTGTCTTTAAACAGAGAAAACCTCTGAGTTTAGGAAGCCCAGGAATAAGTATTCAAAATTTAAACTGAATACTCAAGTCCACTTCTCGCCTCATTGTTATTCCTTAAAATAAACATTTGGACACCATTTTATTGATTTAATTGGTCATTTTTAGAGGGATGAGAATAACTTTATTGAATAAGAGTTAATATGATGCCAGATGAAATTATCTCCACAGTGACCTCAAGAAGATTATTTCCTAAATTAGTCATTAAAATTAATATGTCCATTAATCGAAAGATACAAGACAATTAATTGCTTGCCTCTAAAAATTTTATATATCGAAAGATTAATTTGGTGAATAATTTGAATACCGGAGTGCTATTCTCACTGCCATCCACTGTTTAAGTGGAAATGTTGGGTAAAAATCCAAAATCACTTTTGTGAGGAGTTCACACATATTCTTTACTTTTCTCAGTAGATCTTTGTAAAAGCAGGAGATGGACAAAGATAGAATTATTATTTATTCACACAGCAAGCAGTTATCTGAACATCTTCTTTTGCTTCTGAAACATATGAAAATGACTCACAACATATAGTAGCCACTTACCTATTTCCCTGTATTTAACCAAATTATTATTATTATTATTTTTAACTCAGATTGTTCTAATGCCACTTGTACACTGAGATCATGTCTTCTGGAAAAATATGATTTGGTAGCATTCTAGAATCATGGAGTTTTAGTGCTTCAGTGGCCAAGGAGAGAAATCCATCATCATTATTAATATTGCATATGAGAAGGTGCTAAATAATAAAGAATATAATGCATTAAAAAAGAAGACATAAAATATTTTTATGTTATTCAACAGGTAAGTGCTGTCAATAATTATACTTAATGAAGTCTGATTGCTACATATACATATATATTGCATACACACATATACATATAAACATGTAATGCATATACACATGTGTTTTGTATATTGCATACACATATGTATACACACAATGCATATATATGCATACATATATGTATACGTATTGTGTGTGCACATATATGTATACATATAATGTATGTCACATAATACATATACATATATGTGTGTATGTGTGTATATATGTATTATGTATTAGTGTATTAAAAGTGGAAAATGAAAAAGTCATGTTATCAGAGTTCAATAAAAATCTATGGGGAAATGTTATAAGACAAATAATTTCTGGCTATCTTTTCTCAGAGAAAAAATTGCAGAAATATATAAACCATCATTCAAGTCCTTTCTCTTCAAAAAAATTCCAGGACCAAAATTTCATCTTACTTCCAATATAGTTGCTTCACAGTATAATTGTATAATCCAAAGCTGAGAAGTATAAAGAGGGAGGAACTACTACAATAACCACAGCTATAAGTAGATCTCACAATTATGGCTCTTAAGACCATATGCTTTCTGAGAGTTATTAAATGTAGATTAAATAGATACTATGTATATGTATACATATAAATTTGAGATATAAAATTTTAGACAGAATCAAGAAATGTTGTTAGTCAGTAACATATGAACATAGAATATCCACAAAGTGCACCTACGCCTTTATTTGGGGACATATTTGAGACTCATAAGCATGCCTGATATTTTCTGCTTACTGGAGACACAGCTCTGGTTTATGTTTACATTTTCTTTTGTCTTTCTGTAATTTGGCATTACATATCACTAAGGATTCAGATATACCAAGTACAAAATCATTTCTGATTTTAGAATAATAGTTGAACTTTATTATAATTCCTGATTTGTTTGTAAAAATTTATATTTATGTTTTTAGAGGACTTCACTGAGAGCAAGTTCCCCAGGAACTGATCCCGAGTTTTAATCTTTGCTTCTGAAGTTTATAAGCAGCCTCCCTGTGAAAATATTGAAAGTTTAGCATGCTTGGTTTTAAGGCAAAAACAGGTTCCCTTCACTAGTTTTTCTTGGTAGGGGTGGGGAGTGAAACACTTGTGATCCATAATGATTATGTTGTTTCAGGAGGCAAAAATATGGTTCCCCAAAAGACACCTATATCAAAACCCTGAAACTAGTAAAAGTTACCCTATCTGAACAACAACAAAAAAAGGTATTTTCAAATGTAATTAAATTTAGAAACTTTATTAAATCATCCTGCATTGCCAGGGTAGGCCCTAAATCCAAGAATAAATGTCTTTATAAGATATATCCAGGCAAGATTTGACAGGGAAAAGCAGCAGAGGGAATGAGACCACAGAAGCAGAGATTGGAGTGATACAGCTCTCAGTCACCAGAAGCTGGAAAAGACAAAAAATGAAATCTCCCCTAGAACTTCTGGTGGGAGCAGGGCTCTGCTGTCATCTTGAGTTCAAATTTCTGGCTCAAGAAGAGGCAGAGATTAAATTTCTGTTGTTTTAATTCACCCAGTTGTGGTAATCTGTTACATTAGCCTCAGGAAATTAATACCAGTGGCAAATAAATTTACAACTGAAATCTTTAAATGATTAAAAAACTGCTAAGAGTTGTAGGGATAGGAAAACAAGGAAGAATATACAATTAGATGTATAATATGTAAAGGAAAAAGTATATGCAATTTCTATGCTCTGCGGTGTAGGAGTAAAGAAATTTATGTAAGATGACTCAGGAGGGCACCTGTGTCTGTGAGAGTGCCCGTATGTCTTTGTGTGTGTGTATGCGAGGGCTGACGTTATATAAAAACACTCTGCCTAGGAAAACCATCCAAACCATATGGCAAGTTGGGTGTGAAGGGTGGCGTAGCAAGTGACTTAAGGGATAATATCATTGTAATTCAGCCAGAAGCTCATTAATTGGAGGTGAAACAAATTGGCCATACAAATAGCATTACATCTGCAAATGAGCTTCTCTCTGGAGTACAGGATACTGGTGTTAGAAGACTGTGAGTCCTTGCATTAATTCATTCATTAATTTTACCTGCATATTTTTTTTTATATAAAATAACTGTGGACCACAGACAAACACTTCCAAAACCTCAGAAGTTTCAGTAACCGAACCAAAATTTTACCTTCTATTTACCAATTAACATTTTCAATGTGGGCCAATATATGACAGAGATAGGCTACCCCATTCTTTAAATTCTTAAATGTACTACTTTGCAATCATTTATAACATGGTATTATATCTTAGTTATACATAGCTTGAACTAGGAGGTATGATTTAATGAGTTTAGCTTATACCATTAGCTTTAAGATTTCAAGACCAATTAGTGGGCTAGAAAATCAGGGAGTATGGACTGTGCTGTGAATGCACCAAGTACGTTTCCTAAGCATTATTTTCTCATTTGTGAAATAGGGTGATGGAGGATAGTCAACATTAAAAACAAACAAACACAAAACCCTACGAAAGTGGTAGATCATTCTGAATTATCAACCCTAAAATATGCTAGAAATATATACAATATGCTTAAAATGCCTTTACATGTATGGGTTCAAACACAGACATTTCCTTTTCAGATAACCAACTCATACTGGGACAATGATGGCTATTGTCTCTGCCACTAGCCTGGATATCAGAACAACTTTTGTGTCTGCATCAGTTGAAGGAAGAGGAAACTGAGAGCAAAGGCTAAAAGGTTATTGTGTTATTAAAGATCATTTCATGCAACGTTTTGGAGGGAGGATTTGATGTCATGGTAAAGGACATATTTGACATAAAAAATTAATAATAATACCTTATTGAATCCCTGTGGATGAATTCAACCCCATTTGCTAGCATATACATATTGGACAACTAATTCATACATACTAATGTTTAGTATGCATGCCATGCAAAAGGACAATAGTCATATCAGAGATCTAGGATTACTAGTAGTTTTTAATAAGGTTGTTAACTTTGGAAACCAAACCAAAAAAACACAAAGAAAATTCCTCCTAATTTTTATTGAATAGCTGAATTTCATTTTATATGTTGAATACATAGCCTACAGTATTTTTATCTGTTTAGATGTCCAAATATTTTCATTCAGATAAATCATAAAAGATAGAATTTAAGCACATTTCTTTATATTTAGGAAGAAAAAACATTTCATTTATAATGAATCCTTCTGGATAGAAACTTTTTATGATATATAATGAATTATAAAACTAAAATGTATTAAATCTTCGTTGGTGGCCAGATAAACAGAGATTTATGCTTTAGTTGGAATGTGACACATGTTCTAAGATACATTTGTACAGTGTGATAATTTATTGTGGTATCACACTAGAATGCCGTTTGGCAAATTTAAACGTTCCACAGTAAAGAGATTTCATGTCAGTGAACAGGAAGATGGAGAAACAGAAGTGAAATGTATTTCGAGATCTCTGTAGAAAAAAAAGAGAATGAATAAAAAGAATACAAAACTGTTTACATAATTTAAAAGATACCATTCAAGAAACTCAGACTTTGTACTGAGTAGTTACATTTTAATATTTCACACACTCTGCTTTGAAAGCAAATTCTTATTTGTTAAAATACTAAAAATGCATTATCAACAGAACTGTATTTAAAGGGAAATATACTTATTCAACTTAAAGAATTATTTTAGAATATTTGTGTGACCATTTCAAATGCATGTATTAATGTCCTAGTTGGGTAAGAATAAACAACCTGAAATTTTTCTGTGTGCTTTCAGCAAAATTAAAAAGCTTCTGCACAGCTAAGGAAATAATCAACAGAGCAAATAGACAACCTACAGAATGGGAGAAAATATTCACAAACTGTGCATCTGATAAAGAGCTAATATCCAGAATATACAAAGAACTCAAACAAATCAGCAATAAAAAAACAAACAACCCTATTAAAAAGTGGACAAAAGACATGAACAGAGGTTTTACGAAAGAAGATAGACAAATGGACAACAAACACATGAAAAAATGCTCAATGTCCCTAATCATCAGGGAAATTCAAATTAAAACCGCAATGAGATATCACCTTAGAATGGCTATTAGAAAATCCAAAAAAAATAGATAGTGGCATGGATACAGAAAGAAAGGAACACTTACACACTGTTGGTGGAACTGCAAATTAGTGCAACCTCCATGGAAAACATTATGGAGATTTCTGAAAGAACTAAAAGGACACCTACCATTTGATCCAACAATTTCACTAATTGGTATCTACCCAAAGGAAAAGAAGTCATTTTGTCAAAAAGACACCTGCACTTGAGGGTTTATTGTTGCACAATTCACAATTACAAAGATGAAGAATCAACCCAAGTGCACATCAATTCATGAGTAGATTAACTAAATGTGATATATGTATATCATGGAGTACTACTCAGCCATAACAAGGATGAATTAATGCCTCGTTCATCAGTTTGGATCGAACTGGAAACCGTTATCCTAAGGAAATATCTAAAGAATGGAAAAACAAACACTGCATGTACTCTGTAAGAAATTGGAATTAACCAAGGGGCACACATATGCACAGAGGGAAGTAAAAGTCATTAGAAATCAAGCAGGGGGGAAAAGGGAGGAGGAGAGGGGCTAAAGCCTACCTAATAGGTACAATTGAACACTATTTGGGTGATGGGCACACGTAGTCCTGAGTCAAGCATTACAAAAGCTATCCATGTAACAAAACATTGTACCCCCTTAATATTTTGAAATTCAATTTTTTTTAAAAAAAGTTCTCGATTACTTTAAAATGCATGGGGATACCTAAGTGCATATACTGTACCTGAAATAACATTCTCTTAAATTTCCTGAGCATAATCAGAATTTAGTCACTTAACAATAGACCAACACATCTACATATTTCACGGGAATAGAGGTTGTAAAAAGAAAGCACAAGAGAAAACAAGATGGGGGAGAGAGAGAAAGAGAGCATGCTCATGAGTGCATGGGGAAGAGAGGGAGGAAAGAAGAAATAAAGGAAAGAAAAAAAGCTTAAAGTATTTTTGAAAGAAATCTCTTAAGAAGCAGTAAGTATGACTTACCAGGTAAGCTAGAATCGAACAGGGGGCTTCCTCAGTCATAGGTGATAATTACTTCAGGTTCAGCGTACAGATGCATTGGATTCCATTCAGATTCAGCATTTCCACTAAACCATTCCCCAGTCTCCCAAACAGAGATCCTACACACTTTGAGAAAAATGAGACATTCAGACTTTACCAGGAAAAGATAATAAAGCATCGCAATCAGGAACAATAGTGTCTAGAGGCATTTGGAGGCGTGGTAAGTCAGAGTCACCATTTGTGTTGCCTTAGTGGGGCCCAAAACAGCAGCCATATGTAGTAATTAATAACAGCAATTACATGTTGGAGGTACAGACCGATGCTGATAGGTTTAAAAGAAACAGTGCTGCAGAGCACAGACAGTTGTTAAAAGACAAGAAACAACAAGGGCTAGGATATGATCACTTGACACATAAGACTTTTGGATGTAGAGGCTAATGTGATCTTTCCTAGGACATACAAGATAGGTCAAAGGACATTCATGGTGTACATATTCTAAATTTACATCATGTGTCCCATTGGCTATTAATATTATTCCTTTATCTGCAAATAATCTATCCTATTTTTGAAATTATGTTGAAACCAATTCAATGAAAGCTGAAATGAAAACAATCTGAATTTTTAAAGCAAGTAGGAAATTCATTAATCCACTCATAAAATACATATTTTATCAATAATGTACATGGCATAATTTGAGATGCTGTGGGAAATCCAAAGATAGCAAATAAAAACTAACATTGCTTAAACATTTATTTCAAACCAAGCCTTTGCTAGCTTCTTAGGTGCTTCAAGACATTCCTTAGTTTTTCTTTTCTTTTCTTTCTTTTTTCTTTTTTGTGGTGGTTGTAGGCATATATGAATAAGTGAAGAAATAAGAAGATAGAGACAGAGGTAAAGCAAAGCACTTAATCATGGTGATGTAGATTCTTAATTCATTGCTTTTATAGAACCCTAAGCTATCTCTGACTACATACCATATAAACACCAAAAATATATCATAAAGCAGTTTTATAAAGAAAATTATATTCTAACCTTAAAAATAGGGATGAACATATAATTAATGATTTTCTTTTTTCTTTTTTTATTTTCTTTTTTTTATTTCAGCATATTATGGGGGTACAAATGTTTAGGTTACATATATTGCCTTTGCGCATCCGAGTCAGAGCTTCAAGCATGTCCATCCCCCAGACGGTAATTATTGATTTTCTTAAAGCAGTTTTCTAATCTCACGTTTAAAAGTAAATATATTAGTAGTAACAAAACATGCTCCATCAACAACTATAAGGTGAGTGGGTGTGTACATATAAGCTCTGGATATTTAAGTCAGGGAGAAAGGAGTT
>CAUYSK010092909.1:0-61980 GCA_963575035.1 Avahi laniger | reverse complement strand
CTTCTTCAGAAATCAGTTTTGACATTTGCAAACTTATCATTATTTAGACTGCGCACAAACCAGCTCTGATGCCCAAAACTAGTCATTTTTATAGAACAAATTCATCATTCGTGAGTTCTTAATTATGAGATTTATCTCTTTTGTTGGCTGGAGTACTTCTTCAAGTTCCCATACAGTGCTGAGGCACTTGCCCAGGTGTTTGGATAATGAACCCATTCTGAGTATGTGCTGAGTGAACATTAAGGGCCAAGTCTTCTTCCTTCTTCTTTCCTGGCCAGGATTTTTGCTCCTTTCAGGGGATAAAGTGGATATAGATTATCCCTTGTGGTTATTAGTCCATCTTTATCTGTGAGTACTATTTTAAAAAAAAATTCCCACCTCTGGCAAAAGTTTATTATCCCTAGTTTTCAGTACTATTAAAGCTTTTGCATTTTTCTGTCTTCATGGTTCCTCATATATTTCAATGGGAAGTTGGAAGAAAAACTATCAGGAAATGTTATTCCGATAATATTTTCAGGTGGAAATTGGTACTTCATTCATTGTTTTAATTTCATTTTGTAAGAGGATGATGTTTTTCCATGTGTTTATATTCTAGTTATAACTTCATATTTTGGATGAAGGGTTTATGGTATTTGATCATTTACCAATAGTGTCTTTTTATCAGTTTGTCAGCAACTTTATGTGAAATTGATATGAACTATTTGTCATATTTAATGCAAGTACAATCTTGTTTTCCTGGGTATTGTAGTCGTAAGGGGTTTTTTTGGTTATACTTACAAAAATTAAAATGTTTTACAGATTAAATAGGCTGACATTTTTCTTTGTAGTCAGTTCTAATTTAGAATCATGACTCCGTGTAGAGATTCCATTATTTAATTGTATTCCCTTCTGCTCTTTTTTTTAAAAAAATTGTTTTAATGCATCTGGGATAATATAATTTTTAAGACTTTGTACACTGGAGGTAGAGAGTTCAAATTCCGCCTTTGCCATGTATGAGCTGTGTGATTTTGGGAAGCCCAATTATCAATCTCTTCATCTATAAAACAGAAATGATGAAAATAACAGGGCAGACTTCATGAAATGGGATTATTGTAAGGATTAAATGCAATCTTTTTTCTTTGTTCAAAAATGCATATTGAGCAGCTTCTATGGGCTAGGAAGAAATCTAGGGGCTACGGATACAGCAGTAAACAAGCACTGCTGCCCTAGTGGGGCTGACACCTAGTGAGAATGGGGTGTGCTTAGCAAATGCGAGGCTTGGTAAATAGATGGCACACAATGCATGCTAGCTATTATCATTATTATTGTATTGAGTTGGCCAGAGGAGATGGGGGGGACTAAACTGATTTTTTTAAAGTTGTTAATCAGTATCCCAACTTTTCAGAAATTATTGAATTTTAAACTTCCAAGATTTTGCTCAGCTATTAAAATAGCTTAGATATTTGTAGAATATTTTCTAAAGTATTGTTTGGAATTATCTAACCTGTTTTTTATTTAAAATAAAACAAAACAAACAAGCAATAAAATAACAACAAACATACCATGCAGTCAGTGTGTATATAGGTAAGAAATTTCGAATCTGCCCACCCTTCCTGCCTCAAGGCTCAACGCTCTCCTAAGGTGTTTTGTCTATTCAGGAGCGTCAGAGGCTAGCACGGCACAGCTACTAAAGGACCCTGGAAGAAGACAATGGTGCTCATTCATTCTTTTGATCCTGAAGCCCAAATTCTGATTTCAAGAGAAATGAGGTATGAGGTTTGGCATCTTGCTGATTCAAAAATTTAATGAGTAAAATATAGGACATATCAGTATGTTTTAATCCACCTGGTAATGCTTAGTTGCACAATGGAAAATTTCTAGTTTCTCTAGTACACTAGATAGACGGACAGTATAGGAGGATGACTCACTGCCAACAGGCTATTATAAAATCCCAGAGGAAGGAAGTTTCACTTTGACACAAAATTAAAAGGTTCAAATGTTTTCCCATTTAGACAATAAATTAAATATAAAGAATAGGAAGGAACACATACTTAAAAAAAAAAAAAAAAAGGACAGGATTTTGAAAGAGAGAGGCAGCCCTAGAAGTAGAAATGCAGTTTGAATAACTTTGATCCCATTTTTTTCTTATTAACATTCATAACAAAAATGGTCAGTTTGTTCTCATAAAATCCATGCAGCTTACTCTACTTGTCACCTTAGGGGATGTGCCTTTCAATTTCCTTGACACATAATTTTATTAGAAGTATCATGAAATGTCAAGCTAACCATCATCTGGAAAAGGGACTGTCCAACACTCTCAGCAGTTCCCAAACACAAGCTCGTGGGGGGTAAAGTTCACGTAAGAAAAAACTCATTCATCTTGACAATAGGCTTTCCCTGAATGACAACTCTGCTCCAAAAAGGCAGTAACATCAAAGTTTCTGCAGCTTTTGTCCCAAGGGCCAGGTTCACATATTTAAAATAAGAGCGATTCTGATGCACTTGCACATTATTTGCATATGTCTATCACATCTTCAGATTAAAGTTCTATTATGACAGTCCCTTCTGTAGCCATTTTGTAATTTTTATTTTCTCATTTCTTTCTTCCTGCCCAAAAAAAAAAACAATCACTCATATTCTCCATACCAAAAGGGTATAAGACGCGTAGAGAGCCAAGGAAAGAAGGAAGATAAATGACAAATATTTTCTAGGGCTGCTGTTGCTCTCTGAGACATAGTTTGGAGAAAAAGAGTTCTATAGAAAATTATATAGTAAAAGTTCCTTCTCCTTTGAAAATCCAATAGGGAAAATGCTATATTATCATGCTAAGCTGATTTTACCATCAACTACCATTGTATCCTTAAAGACAGCTATAAATGTGACAATACTCCAAACCAGTAGTTCTCAAGCCTTTTGATCTCAGCACCTCTGTACACCCCTAAAAATTATTTAGAACCCCAAAGAACTTTATCAACACTTACCATATTAGAAATTCAACTGAAAATATTTTAGCTTTCTTAATTCATTTGAAAATAAAAATAATAAACTTATTACATGTTAATATAAATAGTACATTTTATACAAAACAACTATTTTTTTAAAAAATTAATGAGCAGATGTTATGGTTCTCTTTAATGTCTGGCTTAATAAGAAATAATCTAATTCCTAGAAGACTTTCATCTCTGCTTCTATACTCAGTCTTTTGTAAAATATTGTTTTGGTTGAAGTATATGAAGAAGATTAGGTCTCATACACATAGGGGAGGAATATTTTAACAGCTGCTTCAAATAAGTGTTTTCATAATCTTCTTTGATACTACACCAAAGTAATATCAAAGTGACAACTATCATGTGACAAGTGATAGTTTCTTGAAAGTTTGTTGCGATGTAGAATCTTTATTTTATTTATTTATCTATTTATTTCTTTTTTATTTCTTTTTTTTTTTTTGAGACAGAGTCTCACTCTATTGCGCAGGCTACAGTGCTGTGGCGTCAGCCTAGCTAACAGCAACCTCAAACTCCTGGGCTCAAGCAATCCTCCTGCCTCAGCCTCCCGAGTAGCTGGGACTACAGGCATGTGCCGCCATGCCTGGCCAATTTTTATATATACATTTTTTTACTTGTCCAGCTAATTTCTTTCTATTTTTTTTAGTAGAGATGGGGTCTCGCTCTTGCTCAGGTGGTCTCGAACTCCTGAGTTCAAACAATCCGCCCGCCTTGGCCTCCTGGAGTGCTAGGATTATAAGCATGAGCCACCACGCAATGTAGAATCTAATACAACATACCGATGAACTTTTCCTACTATGTTACATTAAAATCTATTGGTCTATGTAGTTGACTGGGATTTTGTAACATCATGAACCAGTCATTTGGAAAATATTTTCTCCCTGAGTTACCCAGATTGCCCAGATGTTGAAACATTTCATTATACAATATTTTTAAAAAGTCATGTTTATTAGTATTACCATTAATCTCACAGGAAAAAATCTAAGTGTTAGAAAACTGTCAAGCTCATGGTGAGCTCATGGTGGCATATACAAGTTTTCCAAAATTCTGATTTTCTCATGAAAGTTCAAATTTTATCATTGACAAGAAATTCGATCAATTCTTTCTCTAGAAGTGGCACACTCGATTTGCTCATTTTTAATAAAATGTCTTCCAAATACCCAAGTTAGAGTAACCATAGTTTGTCGATTGTTTTTTCAAATAAAAATGGTGTTCCACGAAGAAAGCAGCTTGTCCACTGTCAGTTCAGTCACACGTGTTCTTCCCCAAGACAACCATCCACTTTGACATGCAGCAGACATGCCTAAGCATATTTCCCATTTAATATTTCCACAGAATATTAAAATTATATATCCAATGATAGGGATCTATAAATGTAACCAATTCTACTACTTCACCAAGGACATTCTTAAGTAAAATTGGCTTTTTTTTAAAATTGCGAGTGTGTGGGAGTGAGGACTGTAATGACTACTAGTACAGTTTGGTGGTGCCACTGCTTTGATTCATGGTGCGGCACTAGGAATCTTACCACTGTTACTTTGCAGCGTCAATGCGGAGAACACAGTGAAGCAGGCAAATGATGTCTTAGTTTCATTATTAAAATAGATCTGACCTCACAAATATTCCATGCCCGAAGGGTCTGGGAGACACCCACAGAGATCCACAGATCACATTTAAGAATCACTACTCCAAACATACTTCACGGATTTTCACCATTGCTTAGAAACCACAACAATTATAAATCCCCCCAAATCTACACTGTCATCTAGATTTAGATGCGCTTCATCATGGAATAGCCTTCAGTCAAGGCTCATACTGATAAGATGATTGTATGTTTCTAATCAAAGCAAAGAATTGATTTCTGCTGAATTGATTTCCTCTTTGGAAAACAAGCAAGTGGGCTTATCCTGTGCCCAGAGAATGACAATCTAAAAAATATTAAATTTAACTTCACCTTCAAATTCTGAATCTAATAGAGTTCAATGCATGGAATTTCATTATAAATGAAGAAAATTAAGGAGAGGAAAAACCTCAAAAAATAATTTGCATCTAATTTGATAGTTTCTTATTTTCTTTCAGTGACTATACTTTTTCATTTCCAAAATTTCTATTTGACTCTTTTCCAAATTCATCTGTTCCCATTTTTTATGTTGTCTTATTTTTGCTTTACAGATTCTCTTCCATCCTTCATAACTCTGAACAGTTTATTTCTTGGGCTGTGACGTCTGCCATTTATTGTGTCTGCTAACTCTCATTTATGGCTGTTTCCTTATTTGGTTTCTAATATTTGACTTCGTGCTATCTTCAGTGGGAGTTGTTTTCCATGGGAGTCTTGCATTTCCTGGGTTAATCCCTATAAGACAGTTCTGGTTTTGCCTCTGCTCCAGCCCTATGTTGTCTGGACCAGTTTTAAAGTTAATTTATTAGGGTTTCTGCATTTTATGGGTGGTGCCAATTTGGACCCCACAATTGCTAATGGCATCAGCCTTGGCAACTGATTTCTCAGTGACTCTTTTTCCATCTATGCTTTGGGCAGGCAGCCAGTGTCCTTGCTAGCCCCCAGAGACCATTCTGGATTCCCAAGGCAGAGAATAACTTTATTCTGTATTAGAGAAAAAGAGAATACTGAACTCCTGCTCCACAGTGTACCAATTACATCAGAACATCATATTTTTCCTCTTTATTGGGTCTTTTTCATTAGCATGCAATATATCATCTCTCCCATCTCAGCACCAAAAAGAGGGAGCAACTGAGTTTTCTTATCTGCTTGCCCAGGCAGAAGGAGAAGCAGAGTGGTGGGCTTGAAAGCTGTCAACCACTGAACTGCACAATGGAGTCATACTTTTTATTAACATTATGACCACACAACTTTAAAATAACTCTTCCTCTTCCTCCAGTCTCTACTCCTGATATTATCCATGGCACTTACTTCTGGCCACACTATATAACTTACTTACTTATTATGTTTATAGTTTATTATCAGCCTGCCTATGATTAGAATGTAAAATCCATGAGGGCAAGACTTCTGTCAGTATTTTTACATACCTGTCTACATTGTATATATGCATCTTGGGATACTGACATATGCCAAGAGCTTAGAACAGTGCCTAGCATATTGTAGGTGCTCAAAATTATTCTTTGAATGAATTAATGAATGATAAGAAATTTGTGTATTACTAAGTGAATCATTACTGGACATGTTATAAGATCTCATGATAGAAGTGTTTACCACAGATGGTATAAGGAAATTCTTGAAAGTATATTTCTATATTGTTAAATATGAAAAAAATCACTATAACAGTATTACTTTTTACTATTCTACTTAATTGTTTATATGTCTGTGAGCATATGGATACTGCTAAATCAGAGCCTAGTAGTGAAATAGTTAACAGATATTGGCTGAGTAAACGAATGAATCAATGAACAAGCTAAATGAAAGATCTGACACTAAGAGTTGCAGCACATTTAAATAATCAGCCACCTGCAACAGTTTCTTAAATAGTTCAGTGCAACATAGTTCAGAAGATGTTACTTTTTCAAAATACAGCTTGTTTTTAATATTTTTATTCAGTGCTTAAGAAAAAAAATACTTCATAGGTCTTATTTGTAAAAAGCTATAAGGAATTTAGGTGTGATTTTTCTAAAAAATAAATTAAATATATGAAAAATCAAAGCACTGTTAATTTGTTCATTCTATATACAACATTAAACATTCTAGCTATGGGCTTTAATAAAGCAATTTCTTTGTTGAGAACTATAGTCTTAGGTGTGGTAATGTACCAAAAGTCCCCTGAATAATAAAAAGCAAATATGTTATGGATCTAGAAATGTGTAAAACTTGCGTAACACTTAAGCATATTTAGCAAATTAGGGTGAGGAAGAAACGCTCTTCCAATGTATACCTCTTCTGAGCATGAAGAGACTCACCTGTAGGCTGCCCGGTGTCTCTGCAGGGCGACTGCGGCCAGCTGGAGTCTGGCCTCTACCACAATCTCCAACTCGCCAGCAGAGCACTGAGAGAGGTTCTGGTGGCCTTGATGCTCTATCTCTGACACAAGGAAGTTTAGCCTGTCTTCGGCTTCCGCCAGTAAAATTGACTAAAGAAAGGACACCACACAATCTTGTAAGTTCAGAAATAATACAAGTAGTGTCTCATTCTGATTTATCAAATATTTTCACGTACTGAAAAATAGCAATGAAAGAAGACCAAAAAAGAAATCTGCACCTAATCATCAGAGAAGAGCAGAGTGAACAGTAAAAAGGCAACAGAACATGCAGAGTACTGGCGAGCGTAAGCGTGCACAGCAGGGACCCTTCACTGTACGTACAGCAATGCTCATTATTCACAGTGCTGTGCTCTGTGAAGTCGTCACAATTGCTGGGTAGTGGATACTGAACCAACGCTCGCTCGTAGGGGAGATACAGAGATAGACTCCCGCAAGCCTCTGGCCACAACATTTTCATCAACCGCTCAATACACAACCTTGTTTGATATGTGTTTATATTTAAGGATACATTATTTAATACATATTATTGATTGATTAACCTTGAACTCACAGCCAGCATCACGGTAACTGGTAACTAATGTCTGCACAAAGCTTATCTAACACACATACATTCTCTGTAAGGCACACCGGCGTTAAGCGTTCTCACACTTAGAAACACTAGACAGCACTTCAGCACTATACTTAAGGGTCATTTTAAATCGTGAAATCACCAACAAAAAAAGCACAAAAATGCAAAAACTGCGGTATGAAATAGACCATGAAAGGACACTTGTTTACACAATGGGAGCTGAAACAAAAAGTCAGAGCGTCACCTTTTTCAACCTACCTGGGAATGTGCATATTGAGCAACTCAAATTTTTCTATGCTCTGGGTGTATCCAAATAACAAAAAAGGTGTCAAGTATTGATTCTGAGGTTACAACTAAATTTTAATGGATAGACAAATTAGCAAATGCGGAATTTGTGAATAATGAGGATCAGCTGTATTTCAAGTTAAACTATGGTCACCTAAGTGGTAATGCGAAGATGTTGAGATTTTGCATTAGACAATCAGTAGTGAACTGCAACCTGACACAGCAGAGATAAAGGGACTAACTAATCATTTAAGCAATGGGTCTCTAAAAACTTATTTGTACAGAGCAGGAATATCATATACATACTAGGGAAATTTAGGGTAACGGTTAAGAACATGAATTTTTGAATCAAAAAGATGAAGGTCCTACTTTCAGATCCATATTTTATTAGTTGAATGATGTTAGTAAATTGCTTATACCATCTAAGCCTCTGTTTTTTCATGGTTCAGCACAGCATGGTTCAAAAATGATTAATACCTACATCATAGAGTTGTGAAAATTAAATGATCATGCAAAATACCTGTCATGCAGTAAGCACTAATAAATGGTAGCTGTCGTTGTTGTTGTCATCATTATTATTAGGAAATGAGGAACACGGCATGGAATACTCATATTCCATCAAATAATGAATCATATTTTCTGAAGCACCTTAATCAGATTGTAAAATCAAAGGCTGATACCTCTGGATATATTTTTCTCATGGGAGTAAACTCCATCCTTGGCCTCAACCCATTCCAATTTATGCAAGAAAAGAGAGTTGATCTGCCAAGAACAAGCATAACCCTTGGGCCTGTACAGGGCATTTTGGTAACTGATTTACTATGGTTTAAAAAAAATTTCAAACTTACCTTTAATGTGGTAAGAGCAAACTCATCTCTTGAAAGGTGACAAGATAAACCTCCATTATCCTTTAAATATAGCTCTATAAAGACACAAAATTTTGGAGGACAAGGGATATCTGTGGTTAATTTAAATATTAATTCTAGTTTTTAAAACTCATTCACAGGGAAACTATGCATAAGTTTAATAATAAAAAACAGGCTCAATGATCATTTGAAAGATATTTCTATATCAAATAGTCCCTAAATTTCATATATTTGAAGGCTTCGGCTGATTCCTACAACAAAATCAGACAATTCTGAAAGGATCTTTCGGATACTTAATGATGTTATTCAAGTTTTCAGCTACTAATACAAAGTAGTGGTTCTTCTTCTGAGGTCCCAGGACCCCTTAAGGCCCTCAAAGTATTTTGAGTCTTCTAGATATTTCTCACAGTTCAATAAGATCTCCTTGGATGCATCAGTTCTGCTGATATGCACAAGCCCCTCACTTTAAGAGCAGAGAGGTAGGGCATTTGGAACAGCACTGCAAATATCTGCAAATATCTCTTTCAAAATTCCCACCCACAATCTGAAGCCTGTCCTTATTCTGAAACGGGGAGAAGTGAGAGCATTTAGAACACAGTCTTTGCCTCCTTTGGTCAACCAGGTTTCTAGACTGCAGGAGAAGGAAATAAACCACAAATCATTTGACTAGAAATTACCACACAAATTGTCTACCTAAAGAGATTAAGTTTGACAAATGGGAAGAATTCTAAAATAACATGGAACTTAACACACCTGACTTCCTCTCCTCTTCCAACCCCAAGTTACCTGGCTATTTCCCCAAATTAGGAGGCTCTGGATCTAGGGGTCAGCTGAGTATGGGGAGAGCTTGGGCTTTGGGAAAGGCTCAGCAGGAAGATCTGGGACTGCACTTCCTTGCCTAGGGAGAAAGTGAGAGTGAGAAAGAAAAAGACAAAGAAAACAAATGCCTGGAGACTGGTATGGAAAACCCTGAAATGAGTATCAATATATAAGAGACACTAGGAAAAGTTTGACCCACAAATATTCATGAACCCATGTGTAATAAAATAAACTTGAGTCCCACATAAGTGTCTCTGGTGTCCTAGGACCCCAAGAAGATAAAGAAGAGCTGGACAGATGAGCCATCCAGAAGCTAAGAGATCCAGGGTCCTGATGCCTTAGCAGAGATTGGTCATCTGCCTGCCACTGCACACCTTGCTGACCTCACCTTCTGTCACTGCGTAGCTGATGGTCAACAAGACAGGAACCCCATGAGATGACCAGGAAAAATAAAAGCACCTCTAAGAAGACTAATGGTTCAGAACACTCGTGTTCACTTGCATGCATTCTCCTCTCCTTCCTGAGCACCTGGCAAGGCTATACTTCTTAGCTTCTTTGCATTTAGATAGGGTCTTTATCCAACTAAATAAGAGCTCTAGACTGAGGAATTTAAGAGCTCATGTGCCACTCCACACTCTCCGCACTCTATCTCTTGCCTTTCTAGGCAATCGCCATCTCATGTTTCAGATGATGCACCTACAACACAGTGGCACTTGGGCACGTGAGAGGCTTTGTAGAGTACAGCTCCTTGTCAATCCCAGCAAGAACTAAACCTTTGCTGGGTTAAGCCATGAAATTTAAAGGCTGATTTGACTCTATAAGCCTAGCCTGACTTATACAGGGGCTCAGCAGCCAGGGAGTGGAAATTCAAATGGGAAACAGAACTGCTAGGAGTAATCATGACAATTTGAACACAAAATAATAAGAACACTTATGGAAGTGCAGGGAGAGCACAAAAAATGCTCTCTGGAACTAAGTACTTTGTCAACTGCAGATTCTTTCAATGTTCAGGCAGGTATCAGGCAGATGTGCTTCTAGTAAAATCCCTGATCTAAAAAATCAAGAGAAAAATCTTACGAACCTCCACTCAAAAAATCAAATTATCAAAAAAAAAAAGAAAGAAAAAAAAGAAAAGAAAAAGAAATAGATCTCTTATCTGCATCTCTGGAGGAATAGGATCAACATCTAGAAATACTGAGGGCTGAAAGGACAGAAAATCTACACATTTAATTCTTAGTGGGTAATGATATATGTAAAAATTAGTGCTAAATAAAGTTATTGAAATAGAATGGGCATACTGAAGGAAAATTCTAATAAAAGTCTAGAACAAAAATCAACTAAAATCAGGAGTTGGGGGTCAAGTGAGATGGTCTCATCTGCTGGAGGAAAAAGGATGAGAAAAGAAGGAAGTTGAAAGTGTTCCAAGATCGGTTATTTGGGCAGAGTAGTTTGGTAAGTAAACCAGTTGCTAAGTTATTTGCAAATGATAGTAGCGAATGCCAGCCTAATTGTGAGCTCTAAAAAGGGAAGATAAAAATTAAGGGCATAAAAATTAAACAAATGGGAAAATATATTATGTTCTTGGAATAGAAGACTTAATAAAAAATGTAAATTGCATTAAAATTAATATATGCATTTTAATGAATTCCAATTAAAAAGCCAAAAGTATCTTTTGTCTTTTGTTAATGTAGTTTTCTTGTTCAGAATCTGATTAAATTATCTTGAAGTACACAGGTATAATGTTCCTAAGAATATCTAAGGGAAAAAGAAGAAAGTGAAAAGTGAATGGTGATGACCTTAACAAAGGTGTTAATATTTTTCTAGATCGTTATCTCTGAAATCATGAATCCAGCAATTCTTCAACCCTTTTGGAATCCACAACCTGTTGGAACTGGTTTTCACTGTTCCCTTGACCCTCCCTCCCCTCGCCATCTCTTTATGCCTACATAACCAGCTTTAGTTCCTTAGTTCATCATTTTAATCACCGTCTTGCAAACAGCTTCAGTTTCCTTGCCTGTCTCTCCTTCAGAGCACTCACCTGGTCCAACCTCAAGCCCTGTCAAATCCAACTCTCTGCCTATCCCACAAGTGCACCCCTGAATTTTGATGTGGCTGGAGAAAAACCGCGATGACTTTCCTCAGAGCTGCCCCGCAGACCTGCTCCATTTCCTGAGTCCATCTGCCCTCCTGTTCTCTAAGGCAACTACTTTATCCCTTCTCTTCTCTCCTGAAATCTCCAATACTTCCTCCCCTTTTCTTACTCTCAGTTGACACTCTTGTTTCCTATTCCAATAAAGAGACAGAAGAAATCAGCAAATAGCTTGAACACATTCCCACAATACATCTATCCACCTGTCTGTGTGTAAACCTATACACTCTGCCCTTCAACTTATCATTAGGGGTGAGCTTCATGCCCCCATGCAGGGCCAAACCCTCTACTTGTACACTAGTTTCAATCCCATCTTGCCACCTAAGGGTATCATGTTAGATATCCACCTACCCCACATCTTGCATCATAATTTTTTCCCTCTTTCTATTGAATCATTTCCATCAACAGAAAAACAGACTCTGTTTCTTCATTTTTTTAAAAAAAGAAACTCTTTTGTCCCCTTTAGCAGCCTCCCAATTTATCTCCTCCCTTCACAGCAAAAAAACCTTAGGACTTATCGATATCCATTCACTCCAATTCCTCTCCACCCATTCTGTTTGGAATCCATTCCAATAAGAGTTGGTCCAGCTAAATTTATCTTCTAGATTCTCCAATGATACCGTTTTTCTTCAGTCCAACCTCCATCTTACTTGACCTGTTGATTTGATCGATCACTCCATCCTCCTGAAAACACCCTGTTCCCTCATCCCTCCTCAGTCTCCTTTGTGGATTCTTCCTCGGTTTTCAGCCTGTTTATGCTGGTGATCCCAGACATCCACTCCTTCACCTTGTCTCTTCTCCATCTACATTCACCGCCTTGGAGATCACATGCAGTCTTGGTTCTTTAAGTACTACCTGCAGGCTAAGGATTCTGAAACGTTTCTCCATTATAGACTTCTTTCCTGAATTCCAGAATCACACATCAAACTATCTACTCTTTAGTTCCATGCAGGTGTCTAATAGGCATCCCAAACTTAACATGTCCCAAAACGAACATTTGATCTTCCCTTCCAAATCTTTTTGACTCTACCTTCAAGATGTATCAGAATCTGGACACTGCTCACCACCTTCACTGCTACCACTCTTGTTGAAGCATCATAAGCTCAATCTGAATTATTCAATAGCCTTCTAAAAGGAAATAGTATTATGCTATTAAAATTATTCTCCCTTTTACTTTCCCTAACCTCATAGTCCAGCCTAGTTTCAATACAGAAACCAGAGTTAGCCTTTAAAAACTTGCAATTCTTCCTCTTAAAATTTTTCAGTGGCTCCCAATTCTCTCAGAATTAAAACTAAATTCTTTATTATGACCTTGTAAGCCTTCCATAATCACTCCATTATCTCTCTGACTTCATCTCCTAACACTTTCACCTTTGTTCACTTTGCTCCAGACACACTGGGCTCTTGCTGTTCCTCAAGCATGTCAAGGTCTTGGATAATTATTGTTTCCTCTACATAGAATGCTCTTTCTCAGAAACTCTTATGTCATTCCCTCTGTGTTCAATGTGTTCAAATACCTCCTTCTTAGAAAGATTCTTCTTGACAACCCTAATTTAAATGGCATCTGACTCCTATACTCCCTAACTCCACTCATATATGGGAGCTTAAAAAAAATTGATTTCATGAAGCAGAGAATAGAGTGCTGGTTACCAGAGGCTGGGAAGGGGTGGGAGGAGGGAGGATGAAGAGAGGTTGCTTAATGCTTTCAAAGCACTTGGTACCATGTAACCCACAATCTATTTTTTCACTTGATTTGTTGCCTTTTTCTACTATAATAATGTAAGTTTTAAGAGAGTATTTTTGTGTTTATTTTCACTGCCACATTCTCAATTTCCAAACAACACTGAGATAATAAATACTTTATTATTAAATATTAAATCAAATTTACTACTGTATTTATACAGGAAGACAGAAAAATAAGAGATCCAGATAGAGAATTAAGAATCATCCTATTTCATCTAACATAGGTCAGGCGCGGTGACTCACGTCTATAATCCTAGCACTTTGGGAGCCCGAGGTGGGAGGATCGCTTGAGTGCAGGAGTTCAAGATCAGCCTGAGCAAGAGTGAGACCCTGTCTCTACTAAAAATAGAAAAATTAGCCAGGCATCATGGCACTCCTGTAGTCCCAGCTACTCAGGAGGCTGAGGCAGGAGGATCGCTTGAGCCCAGGAGTTTGAGACTGCAGTGATCTGTGATGGCGCCACTGCACTCCACCCAGGGTGAAAGAGTGAGACTCTGTCTCAAAAAAAAAAAAAAAGGAAATTGAACCCCTATTCACTTAACATAATGTCCTCTGATTCCATCCATGTTACTGCAAATGACAGGATTTCATTCCTTTTTATGGCTGAATAATATTCCATTGTATATGTATACCACACTTGCTTTATCCATTCATCTGTTGATGGACACAGGTTGATTCCATATCTTGGCTATTGTTAATAGTGCTACAATAAACATGGGAGTGCTGATATCTCTTTGATATAATGATTTCCTTTCTTTTGGATATATACCTGCCAGTGGGATTGCTGGATCAGAGAGCAGTTTTATTTTTAGTTTTTGAGGAAACTCATACTGTTTTCTGCAGAGGCTGTGCTAATTTATTCCCACTAGCAGTGTATAATCAGTTCCCTTTATTCACATCCTCACCAGTATCTGCTATTTCTTGGTTTTTCAAAATAATAGTCATTAGTCATTCTAAGTGGGGTGAGATAGTATCTCACTGTGGTTTTTACTTGCATTTCCATGATAATTAGTGATGTTGAACATTTTTTCATATACTTGTTAGCCAATTGCATGTCCTCTTTTGAGAAATGTATGTTCAGATGTTTTGCCCATTTTTAAATCAAATTATTTCATTTTGTGCTATTGAGGTTTTGAGTTCCTTATATGTTAAGTGAAATAAGCAAAGCACAGGAAGACAAATATCACATGTTCTTACTCATATGTGGGAGCTAAAAAAAAAGAAATTTGATTTCATGAGGGTAGAGGGCAGAATGGTGGTTATCAGAGGCTGGACAGGGGAGGGAGGAGGGAAGGAGGAAGAGAAGTTGGTTAATGGTTACAAACATATAGTTAGATAGAAGGAGTAAGTTCTAGTGTTCAACAACACAGTAGGGTGATAATAGCTAACAAAAATTTATACTATATTTTAAAATAGCTAGAAGAGAAGATTTGGGATGTTCCCAACACAAAGAAATGGTCAAATGTTTGAGGTAATGGATATTTCAATTACCCTAATTTGATCATTACACATTGTATGCATGTATCAGAAAAAACCACAATAAAATAGAATTGTAAATTGTATTCTTTCAATTCTTTCAATTCTTTCAATTGTATTCTTTCAATAAAAAAGAATTGTAAAATGAAAAAATGAATCATATCCTAGTATATATGAGAATTTATTATATAACAAATTTCTTATTTCAGTAGGGAAAGAATGGATTTTTCAGAATAAATGGTAATGACACAACTAGTTATTCATCTAAATTTTCAAAGGATATATCATCTCAGGGTAAAGAAAATAAATGTCCAAAATAGGTGTGAAATGCAATAAGTAATAGTAAAGCAAAGAAAACAGTAAATATGTAGGTAAATCTAAACAATGATTAAATATAAAAAATAGTTTTAACAATGTCTAAATATCAAGTAAACAAAAAAGATACAATTAAAATCTAAATCAGTCAAATCATATAAGTAGGAAGAGGTGATCCAGGTAAAGTGATATAAGAAGAAGGTAGAGACACTAATTAATTTTAAACTTTAAATTAAATATGACACATCAATCCATTCCTAGATATGCAGAAGCTCTTACACATAAGCACTCAGAGACGTGTACAGGAATATTTATACCAGTATTTTTCTTAATTAAACAAAACACCAGAAAACAATCTAAATGTTTATTATCAGTACAATGAATAAATAAATTATGGAATGAAATATTCTACAGCAGTGAAAATAAAGGAACTATAGCTACAAATATCAATATAGATAAATCTCAAAAATATTGTTCAGGTAGTCACCTTCTGGCATGACAATGTGAGGAGTTCTAAGAACCCACTCCACAGTGAAATTAGGGAAAATTATCTTTTTAATGCTTATAAAGTATCTAGAAATTATTCTAAGGGCATACAGCAAATGATCAATCATCTAGTCAAGAAAATCTACTAAAATTTGGTAAGAACAGTGCAAGTCTGGTATTTGGAGAAAGACGATGGCTTCTCTTCCCCCTGCCAGTTCAGTGAGATGGAAACTCCACACCAAACTGGCACTACTAAGAAGACGGGGCTCTCTCTCCCCCAGGCTCCCAGTTGGAGAGCTATGTTCCTGGAAGGGCAAGATGCCAAGGTTTCTCCTCTTGCCCTCAGGAACAGTTTAAGTTCCTGGCAAGTGCAACTGAGAATTGGGAGCTCCTTCTTCCACCCAAGCCTCACTTATGAGCCAGAGGTTCTACCTTGGGCACACTAACACCAAGAACACAGGGGCCCTTCTAGCCCTTGCCTCAACTTATAAGGTTAGTGGTTCCATGCCAAGAGAGACAAGCCAAAATGATGTGAGGCTGCTACTCCTCTCCATCAAGCACTCAGCTCAAGTGGGGGTGTCACTCAGAGAGAAATGCACCATTGTACTCATTCCCAGCTGCAGAGATATGGCTCAGAGATTTTGCCTGAGGAGAGAAACAGGGCTTAATACAGAAAACTCCTAATCCTTCCCAATGGGACTGATTTCATTTGCTTGGAGTTCAAGTCTAACAGTGCTCTCAAAGCTTATGGTAAAAAGCGTTGGGAGGAGATCGGTAGATTCATTAGATATATGGGCTAAACTGTAGGTTGATTAGTTTGCAGGAGAGAACTGGGGAAAGAGAAAGCTGGGAGGAGTCTTCCTAGGGTCAAATTTCCAATGCTGATTTCAGAACTGTCCCTCAATTGCATTAGTTTGTAGAGCAATTTATGCCTCAGGGCATTATTGAAAATAACAGTGTAATCAGCCAACAATTAGTGGAACTTAACAGCTGGGTAGTTTTGTGAAAGGGATAGTCAAAGAGAGCCAAGCAAAAATCACTGTCATCCCACGTTGATTGTGTGCAGGTCCAAGGCTGTGCCCCTGAGGAGCAAGATCAAATCTCAACAATGCAGGAAGAAATACACTGCGGTAAAAATAATCCAGCCAGTCACTAACCAAATAAATAAGCAAATAAAAATAACAAGCTCTACTGGGAAGACAGAAACAATATCTAAAATTGCTATAATATATTATCTAAAATGGCCAATTTTCAACAAAAACTTATGAGACAAGCAAAGAAAAAGGAAAGTATAATCCATATACCCAAAAAAGCAGGCAACAGAAACTTAAATGAGAGCCAACGGATATTAGATTTAATAGACAGAGACTTCAAAGTAGCTATTATAAACATGTTCAAAGAACTAAAGGAAACCATGATTCAAAAAATAAAGGACAGCATGATGACAATGTTGCATCAAATAGAAAATATCAAATAAAGAGAAATTATTAAGAAAAAAACTAAATGAAAATTACACAGTTAAAAAGAAATCCACACATTTATGGTCAAATGATTTCTGACAAAGGCCCCAAGAACACACATGGGGAAAGGACAGTCTCTTCAATAAAAGTGTTGCCAGGAGGCTGAGTTAGGAGGATTGCTTGAGCCCACGAGTTTGAGGGTACAGTCAGCTATGATCACCCTACTGCACTCCAGCCTAGAAAACAGAGTAAGAACTCATCTCTTGAAAAGAGTTGGGAAAGTGGGATATCCACATGCAGAAGAATGAAATTGGACCTTTATCTCACTATATACATAAAAATCAACTCAAAATGGATTAAAGACTTAAACATATGACCTAAAACTGTAAAATTTCTAGAAGAAAACCGGGGAAAAACTCCAAAGGACAATGATTTTTTGGATATGATTACAAAATCATAGGCAACAAAAGCAAAAATAGACAAATAGGATTACATCAAACTAAAAAGGTTCTGTGTAGCAAAGGAAACAATCAACAGAGTGAAGAGACAATCTATGGAATGGGAGGAAATATTTGCAAACCATATATCTAATTAGGGGTTAATTTCCAAAATACCTAAGGAATTCAAACAACTCAATGGCAAGAAAACAAAGAATGAGCAAAGGACCAAAATAGATACTTCTCAAAAGAAGACATACATATGACCAACAGGTATATGAAAAAATGCTCAATATCACTGATCATCAGGGAAATGCAAATTAAAACCACAACGAGATATCATCTCACATCTGTTAGATCACAAAGATGAAAGATAATAAGTATTGGTGAGGATAGGGAGAAAAGGGAACCCTTTTACACTGTTGGTGGGAATGTAAATTAGTACAGTCATTATGGAAAACACTATAGAGGTTCATAAAAAAATAAAAATTGAACAACCACATGATCCAGCAATTCTACTATGGGGTATATATCCAAAGGAAATAAAATCAATATGTTGAAGAGGTATCTGCAGTCCCATGTTCATTGCAGCATTATTCATAATAGCCAAGATATGGGTCAACATACATGTCCATCAGCAGATGAGTGGATAAAGAAAACATGGCATATACACATAGTGAGATACTATTCAGCCTTACAAAAGAAGGAAATCCTGTCATTTGCAACAGCATGGATGAACCCAGAGAACATTATGCTAAGTGAAATAAGCCAGGACCAGAAAGACAAATATTAATACTACACAATCTTACATATATGTGGAATCTAAAAAAGTCAAACTCACAGAAGTAGATAGTGGAATGGTGATTGCCAGGGCCTGGGGGTGGAGTTGGGTGGATAGGAAGATGTTGGTCAAAGGGTACAAAGTTTCAGTTAGACAGAATGAATAAGTTCCGGAGATCTATGTACAGCATAGTGACTATAGTAAATAACAATGTATTGTATACTTGAAAATTGCTAAGAGAGTAGACCTAAAATATTCTCACAACATGTACTTATCATTACATGATAAGTAATGTAAGATGATAAATATGATAAATATGCTAACTGGCTTGATTTAACCACTTCACAATATATAAAATATTTGAAATATGTTGTTCACTGTAAATATATACAATTTTTATTTGTCAACTATACCTTAATGAGAAAAAATTTTAAATTAAAAAAATGTGGTGTATATATGTGTGTGTGTGTGTGTGTGTGTGTGCGTGTGTATACACGGTGGAATAGTATGCATCCTTTAAATGGAAGGAAATTCAGACACATGCTACAACATGCATGAACCTTGAAGACATTAAGGTAAGCAAAATGAGCCAGTCATAAAAGGACAAATACTGTATGATTTCACTCACATGATGTACCTAGAGGAGTCAAATTCATACAGACAGAAAGTAAAATACTTGTTGCAATGAGCAGTGGGGGAAAGGAGAATGGGAGTTATTGTTTAATGTGTATGGCATTTCAGCTTAGGAAGATAAAAAAGGTCTGAAGATGAACACTGGTAATGGTTGTACAACAATATGAATGTACTTAATGCCACTGAACTTAAAAATGGACCCATAAATCCCACGCATGGGAATATATCCCATATAAATATATGCTATGTCATATGGATATGTAGCACTGCAACACTGTTCCTTAGAAACAAAGTGAATGTGTACCAATAGGGCAATGGCTGAATAAACCATGGGCTATTCATAGCGTAGAATACTATACAGCCAATACAGTGCACCAAAGCAAAGCATCTGACTTGGAGCAGTTTCAGTGAAGTTTCTCTGCATGGTAAATACAAGATCCAGAAAAATCTGGTATACCATTTTGTAAAGAAATGACAAAACCTATTGCGTATTTGTGTGTGTGTATGTATAAAATGCATCAATATGGATATATATGGGTGGGTATATATATATACACACACACACACACACACACACACCTGTACGTAAGTACATATGCGTGTCATTATATGAGCTTAGAGAAAAATATAGAAAAATATCTACTAGATCATTCATATGGATTAGTGGGGGTAGAATTGGGAGTAGTTGGGGAAAGGAAGAAGAAAAGGAAATAAGCAAAAAATAAAACAATTACCTCTCAAGTTTGGGGGGTTCAGTTTGCTCCTGTCAGTAACAAGTCCATGAGAGACTGTTTTACATGTATTTTCTGGAATGCAATTTATTGTTGCAGCCACACTTATGAAAAAGTATGCTTTAACAAAATAAAATTTATTTGAGAGATGCTGTTGGCCAATTGTAACCAGAATTACAGGTAAACTTTTATTTATTAACTCGTCAAGTGCCTAAAAAATGAAAAAAACAAAGGGACAAAAGTAAATTAGTAAAATACTTTTTCAGTTATTATCAGCCTCATTCTCCTTTGCGGTCCCCATTGGTCGTTGGATGAAGGGATACAGGAACAGACGTGGGTACCATAAATGGCAGGTCCACGGAGAAAGACATATGATGTCCAAGTCATCCCAGCAGTTCAGCAATGCTGCCGTCATTTCCCACCGATTTCTCGCCTGCGCCTCAGGAGGCCAGCCCTGCCACACGTGGCAGAGTGAACCTGGACATTATCAAAATAGAGAAACTATAAGCGTTCACCTGCCACACACCTCATCCACTCTGCTTTAGCATGAGTAAATCAGAGCTGGTTGGTCAGGAACAGGAAAGGAAGAATGGTAAGCGCTCTCCCTGCTCAGTTTAGAGTCCCCGATCAGTTATTAGAACCTCTACTTGTAAACACTCTCAAGTCCCTGGTCCCTCTCCTGTGTATATACCCATTTCCTTGGCAAAATCATAGCCCCTACTCTGAAACCCAACTCTGAACCTTCTTAGGGCCTGCACCCTTGCAGTTGGGGTGGGCTGGAGAAAATCACACAGCTATGCAAGTGGCCCCACTTTAAGTACCTGACCAAACCTCAGCACTACCTGGCAATATTCCTATGTTTTGTCAATATAGTAACTCTCCCTCTCCCCTGGACAACCATTTCATGCCCTTTCCTCAAAATTCTAACCCTTCCTTCCCTTTCCTACCCCTCTGCATCCCCAGCTAATAACCCTGCTTCTTCCACTTTGCTGAGAAAATCGAAGCAGTCAGGGTATGGTGCACTGCTCATCTATGTCACACACCTGAATATCCGCCCCCACGGCTCTGCCTTCCTTCCTGCTACCTAAAGCTGGCGCCACCACTTAGGCCATCAGTCCTGCCCTGGGTGGCCTACTCAGCCGTTCTCTACAACATCATAAATGTTTCCCTCTACAGAAATACTTCTATCAGCACACAGCCATGTTGTCACCTCCTCCATCTTAAAAAATCAAAATCTCTCTGTACCCCAACTTCCCTCTCCACCCGAATTTTCTGCTCCCCTTTACAGCAACACTCCAGAGTTGACAATAGTCCAATCTCTCTCCTTTCATTTGCTTTTAAACCCACTCCATCCTTACACCCAAACCCTTTGGTCAAGGTCACCAATGGCTTCTACCTGGCCAAATCCAATGATCAATTCTCAGTCCCCATATACAATATTGCTTCTAATCTAAGACACCAATATCTCCTATGTGAATTAAACTGTCACATGCCACCAACTATAAAATGCACTCTGATTTTAGAGATGTTAAATGTGAACAAAATTCATGTTTAAGACTCAGTGAATTGTGGTACTTGATTCATCAGCAACATGTGATTCTATTGATTACTGACTCCTGAAAATGCTTTCTTTTGGTTTTCAGGCCACCACATTTCCTCAGTTTCCTTCCCATCCTACTGGCCACTCCTTTTCAGTCTTCTTTGCTGATTCCTCTTCTTCTCCTGCACCTCGTGATATCGGAGTGTGCTGGGACTCAGTCCTCTCTCTTCTCTTCATTCCCTCCCCTTAGATGATCTTAATCAGGCTGGGTTTTAATTTCATCTAAAGACTGATGGAATCACAAGTCTTTCTCCTTAGTTCCACCCTCTCTTCTGAACTCAAGACTCACAGAATCAACTTCTCACTCAACTCCTCTACTTGGATGTCTAACAGACATCTCAAACTCAGCATGTCCAAAGCCATATTCCTTGTCCCCTAGCACCACCACCACATGACACACACACACACACACACAAGCGAACACACACTCGCATGCACACATATGCATGCACACGCGCGCGCGCGCACACACACACACACACACACACACACAAAGATAAGCTCTGTGAGGGCCGGGAATTTGTTTTGTTGGTTGACTGTGATGTGTTTAATGGACAGCACCAGCTCTGCCACGGTACCTGGCACACAGCGGGCTCAACAGATCAGCTAAAGCAGCAGTCCCCAACCTTTTTGGCACCAGGGACTGGTTTCACAGAAGACAATTTTCCACAGACCAAGGGTGAGGGTGTTGGGGGCGGGGGTGGCGCAGAGCTCAAGAGGTGAAATGCACCCCATTTCCTAACAGGCCACAGACTTGTACTGGGCCATGGCCCAGCAGGGTTGGGGCTCACAGAGCTAAAGTGACCCCTTTAAAACAGAAGTAGAGCAGGCCTCACTCCTGTTCAAAATTCCAGTGGCTCCCCATTTTGCTCAGATGAGAGGCTAAATTACAATGGTCCTACAAGGTCCTTCTCAATTTGACTTCTCTGACCTTATCTCCTGCTGCTACCCTGTAATTCACACAGCTCTAGCCACATTGGCTAAGACACCCCTCACCGAGCTAGGCAATCTTGTCTCAGGGCGTTTGCACTTGCTGCTCCCTCTTTCCAAATGGTTCTTTCTCCAAATTTCATACAGCTTGCACCTTTACCTGTTTCAGGTATGTTGATAAAAGTCACCTCAGTGAAGACTAATCTGATCATCTCACTTAACCTAGCCCTGTGTCTCTAACCCCCTTTGTGTGCTGCTGCATTTATTTTCTCCCATAGCATGTTTCTCCTTCTAACATACTATATAATTTATGTATTTATAATATGTTTACTTGTGTATCATGTTTATTACAAGTCTTGCCCATTAAAATATAAGTTCCATGAGGACTTGGAGTTTGTATTGTTGATTGACTGATGTATTTGATTGACAGTATCAGAATAGCACCTTGTCCACGATAGGCTCTTATTAAATATTTTTTGAATTAATATAAAAGGCAGATGTTGGAGCTATCTATTCTAAAGAAGAGGAAAACTCTTTGCCTTGTGTAACAAAAAACAATTTCCAATGTTGGGAAGACCTCGAAGCAATGTAGCAGTGGGGAGGTTGTTGCTGTTGTTCATTCTTTTTTCGCTAATCTCCTCTAGGAGGTGGGATTCGGGACGTGCAGAAGAGCCAGACACGGAGTGGCCCCTGAGCCTGCTACCAAACTGTCGCACTAGGAAAATGGCTGTCCCTGCCTAGCTAGAGAAGAAACCAGATTGGTTGGGGGCTGGGAGGAGAGGAGAAGATTTCTCTTCTCTTTTCTCTCCACAGCAAATAGTGATTTAATGAGCCTTGACAATTACATACAAACACTTGAGGATCAAAAGAAGATTAATTAGTAATGCTATTTAACACTTCTTTCTCTCCCTTTATGCAAAAAAGAAAAAAGAAATACAGAGTGTAATCTGAAGAGTCTTACGCAGACCAACAGTACTGCTTTAATTAATTGGCTAATAGAAATCAGCTTTCCATGATACTGTTAGTCTCTTCTTGCATAAAAAAAAATGATCAGACAGACATTCTTTTTACACTGAAAACCACTCTTTAAGGAAGTGTTTTTAGGATGCCCTGGCATTTATTACTGGAAAGAAATAAATGTTTTAAAACACCCCCAGGTCTTGTAACACTACAATGAAATATGAATATGTATTGTTGTCTCCCTAATTGCAGTTCTTTCATTTCAGGCAATTTGCTTATAAATTAAAACAAATTTTTAGGAAAAAACAATGAATCATCTCAAGAATAATTAAAATTAAACTTTGTGGAATAAAATGCACAATAATAGAAACATAATAAGATTACATTTAATAAAAGGTGGCTATATTCCTATCAAAATTATGGAAGACAAAAATAAAGCAATTTTGAGAAAAATTTCTCTCAAAATTATTTCATTAAAAAAACTTAATAAAACAGAATGCTGTTTCCTAGCATTTCAAAAAATAAAAATAAAAATTATGTTGTATCTCTCTGCATTAACTATCACCTCGTCCTACAAACTCCTTCCCCATCTATAACTGCCTTTCGTAATGGTTGTGCTACAACTCTTCTGCTCTAACACTTCTGGGTGACAGAGTGCCAATACTCCTAAGATCGTTCTAAATGATTATTTAAAGATTTAAAGATATTTAAATGCTACTAGGTCATCGAAGGCTTAAATCCCAACCATTCAGTAACAGTAACAAATACATTTAGATGGGCAATCTAATCCTCTTTTTGTGAAAACTATTGAGGAAGTCAGCAGAGCTGACTGACAGTCTGAGACCTGGGAAGAAATAATATAAGCAAAAGCAGTAGGGAACATGTGGGCTGTTGCAAAATGCACAAAATCCTTTTCTTACAATCAAAGTCAACCATTATCTTCTAGGTAATTAAGATAAATATTAAGATTAGAGAAACTTGACATGGCTTAGATGAGACCTTCTGGATCCTTGAGTGAGGCCTTTTGATAAAGGGATTTCTTCTGTGAAGTTTGGATTCCGGTCAAGGGGCCACACTTGGGGATCTGGAGGGCCACATGTGGCCTTGAGGCCACAGGTTCTCCATGTCTGTTGTGGGCTATTGTAAAATGTACAAAATCCTTTTCTTACAATCAAAGTCAGCCATTACCTTCTAGATAATCAACATAATATCAAGATTAGAGATAGTTGACATGGCTATATGAACAAACTGAATACACATCTGTAATTGAGAAATAGAAGTAGTAACTGCTATTTGTCCAACCAGAAAACCAGATCAGTTTGATCCAACCCTACTTCTTTTCTAAGAATTTTGAGACAAAACCCTATTATTAGAAATAGAAAAGCATATTACATAGCAGATTTTCAAAATCAAAGATTATACCTACCAAATAGATTGAAATGACTCAAAAATTATCCACACTAAATATCCAATGTTTATGAAATATTGTTTTCCTTACCTGTATATTTTCTTTAGTGTTAAGAGGTTTTCCTGAGTCAAATGATTGAAATAGCTGTCAAAATATTAAATATGAACAGGAGGAACAAGATTATTTGAGTATTCTTTTAAATGAAAGTGTTAATGTATTCTTCTAAAATTAAGTACCATTTTATTGTAAAAGAAACATTTGCTCTAGTCAGAAAAGATTAGTATAGAATAAAGAAGAAACTAAAAAATCATATATGAGTCAACTTCCTCCAGGTGATCAATGCTAATATTTCTATGTGTTTCCTACCAATTTCTTTTTGATGTATTTTTAAAAATTGTGTATAGATTTGTATTCCATTTTCTCTAAACATTACATCATAATTTTCTCCCCATACCATTAGTCTAATCGGTAGGTAATATTCTACCCTGCGAATGTAGCGTAATAACTTAACTTCTTTCCCACTGTTGTTGGTATCTAAGGGGGCCACCTCCCACTACCACTTCACCATTCAGCCCTGGTTTAAATAACGTTGATGACTATTTTTGTCTGCATGTCTGATTATTGCCTTTGGATAGATTCCTAGAAGCAGAATTTCTGGGTCAGAAGATAAAAATATATTGAGAAAACTGGAAAGAGCTGGCCCAATTTACACTCCCACCCACAGTGTTTGAAAATGCCAGGATTATTGCCCTTTTAAAAACATTCAGTATTATCACTTTAATCTTTGCCAGTGTGAGGTAAAATTGTATTACTATTCGTAATGACTACTTTTGTGGTTCTTTTCCTGTTAATATGTTTAGCTCTAAATGTAATGCTGCATTAGGAAACATTTAGTTTATTTGTCACGGGAAGTTGCATCATCGAGTAGGATGCATCCCTCTTGGTATGGAAGGCCTTTTTAAAAAGATGCCTATTCATAGAAGCCAATACTGGCTCCTCCCCTATGCCCTCAGTCACCAGGAAGTCACCAACAGCTTTCTTGGACAGGTTGCTCACACCTGGATGATATCCCACCGCAAGCACCTGTACCTCTGTGCCTGAAGGCATTCTGTGGCCCTAAGAATGTTCAGGAGAGACTACAAGTGCAAGGAACAAACCTCACCAAGGAAGGACAAGAGAAAGGGTCTATCCAGTCTCTCTGAGGGACACAGGTGCCCACAGCAGTGACCTTTTCATTAATGATCTCTGGATTTGTTTTCCTCCCTTCCCAAACTTTCCCACTTGCACACCATAATTCCTGGAATCACTTCCTAAAGGTACTACTTGGTCTCAAATCCTAGTCTCAGGATCTGCTTTTGAGTGGCCCCCAAAACAATATATCACATATAGATTTTATTGGAAAAAAAAAGTATTGGTAAGTATTTAATTTTTTTTTCCTTCTTTGAAGATATTCTTTATTGTCCATAATACATTGAAAAGTGAGTAACTAAATCTAGGAGGAGATCTTTGATGGAATAAATTAAAGAGAGTTGATAATGGGACTTTAGACTTGGTAATAAGAGCAGAATCCCAATATGAGTATAGCGTTAAAATATAGATTTTTTTAAAGGCATATGAAAAGTCCCATAGTAATGTGTAAGACTTTTTCAGTTACTTCTTTTGGAAGTGAAACTTAATTCATTAATCCCTTCTTTAAATAACTAGACTGCAGCCTAATAACATTGGCACCTATTTTAATTATAAACCCTGAACGCATTTCCTCTTTTAATTACACTTTTTAAATTCCCAGTTGAAGCTGGAAAGCTGCAAATTAACTTCGAGAATATAAAATCTGAAATCAGAATCCACTGGGAGATAATTCACCCACACATTTATCTTATGAAATCTAGTCAATAAAAATGAAGTTTGGAATTTACATGTAAAAAATAGTTTCAGACCTTTTGTTTTTTTTTGATTTGGTGCAAGTGGCCATTGAAAACTCTGTGTTGTTTCTCACTCTACTCAACTGGTTTCTCCTTCCTCCTCATCCTCCTGGACTCTCTCACTGGGCTGTAAGCTCCAGGAAAGCGATAACTCCATTAGTCTTTTAACCATTCTATCCCCATGCCTGAAGTGGCGCCTGTATTCAGTGAGCGCTTAATATGTATTTTTCAACTAATTAAAGTATAATTTTAATAACAAAATGAAAAGCATTTAGAATAGAGAAAAGCTGTTGACTGAAAAGCAAGTAAGAAAATACTGCTAATTTAACCCTGGTAAGAAGATGAATTAGTTCATGACGTGGAAACTAAAACAAATAGCCTCTTCTCTCTCCTCTCTCCCCTGTGTGTCCACGTGTGTGTGTGTGTGTATGTGTGTGTACACACCCACAGATATACACATATACAGGGATATACACACACACACATATATATACATGTATCCTATTGCCTAATGAATGTTCCTCTTAGGATGTTTTGTGGATAGCCTCACACTTACCCTATTACAATAAATTATAATGCTGTAACAGTCATATGGAGTAATAAGCAGGTATGTTTTAGGGAAATATGGTGAAATAATGAACATATTATATGCAAATATAATGCCAACTTATGCAAGTGATTTTCAAGATTAATAGCTCATTCTCCAGGTTATTTAAAGTCCTCCAAATTTGAACCCAACCAGCATGTGTTACATCTTGTGAGTCTCACTCCTCACACACCACCCACCCCCAGGCCAACTGAGTCACTGCCTCCTTCTAGTTTCTTTATTGCTGGCCTAGGAGGGTTCAAGCATCTGCCTGAAGCAAGACCACTCAGTGATTCCCAGATCACTGTGAAAACCAAAGCAGAGGAAAATAACAGCTCACTCTGATTTAATTTATGCATTAAATGTCAACTCCAGTATTCATTTTCAAGGATGCTTCAGTTATCCAGTTTACAAACACAAATTAAGCAAGCCAGGTAAAACTATCTCCTAAAATCAAAAACAATGAGACAAAATAGAGGGATGTTCTCTCCTCACAGAAATCAGAAGAAATTCGAACAGCACATTCTTATCTCTTTGGTATGAAGTATAAAAATCCAAAAGATCCAAATAAGATATGAGGAAAGACTATTTTGATTGAGAACATTGACCAGAAATGATAAGATTAGACCCCAAAGTCTAAGAGGTAGTGGCTGATACATGTGTCTAATGAGACTGTTCATGGTAACTATGGCAGCATCTCTGAGCCAAAATTCAACTGCAAAGATCTACTCCAAAGCCATGTCTCCTTCCCCAGGACACACTTCCATTCCCGTTAAATGTAGCCTCGTAAAAACCTGACGGTAGTTGTAACTAGGCTTACCAAAGAGGTCTGGAATATCAGAGACTTGTAAATATACATCCATGGGAGTATATTCCTACATTTAAGAAATGTAACCTTCAAAGATAAAGAAATGGCTTTGAATCAAATTGCAAGTTACCTTCATTTTTCCCATAGTTTTATAGCCAGCAGGTATTGAGCAAGGCATGTTTTTTCCATAAAAAATCTGGATTATCTCATAAAAGGCTTCAGAAAAGAATCCCAAATCTATAAGGACTTCTATCTATAAAGGCAAATATGAGATTTTTAATTAAACAATTAAAAATTAAAATTAAATCAATTAAAATTTAAAAATTTTAGAGAAAAATCATCAAATTCCTAAGATCCAGAATTTCTGCTAAACGTTGATAATGCATTACAAATTAATGTTTACTAGACACGAGTGGATGGAGATGCATGAGTTTGTGTGTATGCTCATTTACATGTGCAATGGACCGCGGAGCTAACAAACAGCAGCAGGCGGCTGCTCAAAATCACGGACATTTATCAGATGTTGCTTACTTCATCAGAGGCAAACAGATAAAAATATGATAGCTGTTGAAAAGTTTTAAAAAATTATTATTTTGTTCCCATTATGAACTACGGCTTACAAGAAAAACAAAAACATTCCTGATGTTTTCTAACACTCTGAGAAAAGTCAAATCAAGAGACTACTTCATGATGTATCAACATAGAGACAACTATCAAATTTTCTTATCCATAACCATTGGACACTGTCAATTTTAAAGACATATACTTAACAATATTAATCGATTGATCACTATACATTTCATGTGGCTTATTTTGAATACAATCCAGCAGGAGTATCAATTAGGAAATTATAGGGTGAAAAGAAAACTTCTTGTTTCAATTCATTCATTCATTCTACATGTTTACTGAGCATGTCCCATGCACCAAGCCCTCTTGGAGGTTACAATCCATTGGGATGTATGTTTAGCTAAATTTAAGTGACACATGAAGATATAAATGGCACGAAAAGGCTTAGAGGATACTAACAAAAGCTATTTTCAAGATTGTGGTCAGGAAGGAATTCTCAGCGGAGGAGACCTTACAGAGGTGATTTGGGAATGACATTAAGGGACATGAAAATTCTGCTGAGGGAACCTCAATATAAAGGTCATGGGGCAGGAGCTCAGAGAGGAGGGGAGGAAGGTAAGAGAGGGTGTCAAGCGGAGCCTGAAGACCAGAGTAAGGATTTTGCGTTTTATTCTCTGTATGGTAAAAAGTTCTTGGAGGATTTTGAACAGGGCAGGGCTCTAACCTGACTTATGTTTTGAAACCATCTAGTGACTTTGTAGAGAATAGAAAAGGGTAAATGTGAAGCAGGGAATAAAACACAAAATTGGATTAAGATATAGATACAGATAGATAACATAAAAAAGAAAAATCAATTTATCCTCAGCATGTCTACCCATTTTACTCTCTGTTTGCCTTTCAGTATTATCTTAGAAATCTCAAGATTGTGTAAATTTGAAAGAAATAAAGAAAAGGTAAGAAGGGGAAATTGGATATGAAAATAACATGAAAATAAGACACAAAAGGTCAGGGGAGTATTTTTAATGGGGAAGAGAAAATTGCTTATCTATTGAGTTGCATACTTTTGTTCTTGCCTAAGACACTTTGGGCTCCAAACTCCCCAGTGCCATACAATATCAAAATCAGCACTTAAGGAGACATATGAACTCTCTCAGGTTTCTAGATGACCATTTTTCTCATTACGCCTAAGAGGAAACACTTCCCCATACCTGTATGTGGATATTCTCCTTGGGTCTTGCCTATAAAATTGCTGTACACAGACTATATCTGGCTTCAATGTGTCATACTAATCTGACCCTTTGAAAAAGCAATGGTTTTAATAATGGACATATATTTTCAGAAGTGACCAACGCTGTGAACACAACCAAGCCAGATGGCAAGAAGAACTGCCCATAAATCAACCTTTCGCTCACACAGACACAGAGCCATCAGCACCCTTTCTAGGGACATTTGATGTGTTGAGAGGAATAAATCTATCAAGATGCTGGCGGTTCTAAAGAGGAGCCAGACATGCTGATCACAAGGAGGTCGTGAAGTTTTCCCAGAAAGACACTGGGCCACTTTAGAAACTTAACAGCGTGATCTCTTGCTGTTTGATTTGTCAAAAAGCATCACTGTCTGCTGTTTCCTGACTGACTCTTCTGTCTTCCCACTCACTGATCCCTGTTTATGTCAGTAGGGTCAGGTAAACTCAGCTCACACAGGCTGCCATTTCTTCCTCTATACAATCCATCTGTTGCCCTTTTTCATTGCTTCTGTCAGAACCCTAGTCTGGTTTTTCAATCCTGCTATGCCAGGAAGATCCCATTTCTATCTCACTCTGCTCCCAACACTGTTACTAAATAACAAATGTGATCGTGTCACTCTCCTAATCAAAATTCTGTAACTAGGACAGGCGAGGAGGCTCACACCTGTAATCCTAGCACTCTTGGAGGCCAAGGCAGGAGGACGGCTTGAGTCCAGGAAATTGAGGTTGCAGTGAGATATAATGACACCACTGCACTCCAGCCTGGACGACAGAGCGAGACTCTGTCTCAAAAAAAAAAAAAAAAATTCTATAACTAATCCACCCACCAACCAGCTAATCCAACCACCACCAAGCCAGTTCTTCATTGGCTTTTGCACTACTCTAGGACAAAAGCAGCTACCAACTGCTAAAAATACAATAGAAAATAGTCATCTAAACAAAAATTTTGTTCCAGATTATGCCTTTCAGTGTCCCTCTGGATCTCCTCCTGACAAGTTATTAATGGTCATTGCGACCCTCCCATGCTTCTTGCCTCTTAATGACAGCCCAGAATGCACCTGTTTCCCAATTCTGACTCCTCAATCTCCTCATTTCTCCCCTGGCTCAACCTCCACACTTGGAATTTAAGACGAGTCCCTGGTATTCCCCCTGTCATGGACCCCTGGCCTTCTCCTGTTGCCTTCTACAACCTCCCACTCAAAACTTCCACTCCGGCATAACTGAAACACTCCTGCTCACTAAACAAGTCACTGCTTTGTCACCTCTGTATCTTTCACTCTTCAGTCTGCTAGGAATGTCCCCTTCCTCCTCTCTCTTGCTCAGTTAGTTATGCTCTTTTGAAGTCTAAATCTTACCTATTTGGTGAAACCTAAAGACTCAAAGCCATTTTTCTCTCTTTCGAACTCCTGGAGACCTAGTGGTCATCACACTCATGTGGAAATAATCAAACAGCCGGTGCATGCACATTGTCTTGGGTGTATGTCCTGTCTCTCTTCCTAGTTTTCACTTTGTTATAAGCAAGGACCATGGGTTACACATCTTCGATTTGAGTGATTAACATGGCGCTTTTAAATAGGAGGTACTCAATAAATGTTGTTTTAGAGTTAAATCAATAAATATCTACCAAGTATTTTTTAGGTGAGTTTCCACTAAACACTAAAGAGAGTATGGACAACGGGCTCTTGGTAAAGGTCTGCAGATTTTAAATTCAATTCAATAATGAAGTGCTGAGTATCAAGTATGTGAACTTATTCTCCAGGCACTATAGGGAATTAAAAGATGAATAAGATACAGGTCCTACCCTCAAGAATTTTTAAATATTGAAGAGGGCACAATTTAGAGAGAGAGAGAGAGAAAGAGAGAGAGAGGGAGGGAGAGAGAAAGGGAGGGAGGGAGGGAGGGAGAGAAAGAAATGTTATATTGTTATAAGCAGTTTTTTTTCCAAGTGTTACTGGAATTCAAAATCAAGAGAACTCATAAGAGAGCTCAGTAACTCAGAGAGGGTGATCCAGAAATTTTCATGGTCAATAACAAATTATTTATTCCCAAGTTAAAATATACTAATGGTCATCACCAGAATTCCTCTTAGGAATTTCTTCATTTAGAAGCAGAATTTAATGGACTATTTGGGTCTGAAAACATAGGCTCAAGGACAGGGTCTGGATGGGAAGAACAGTTCAAAGAGAAGTCTAATTTCCCCTCATTAGAAAATGGGAGGGATTGGGGGAAGAAATATAGAGGGTATTTCAAAAAAAAGGAAAGAGAAGATTAAGCCAGTGGTGAGCTGGAACCCACTCACTCCCAATGGCAAGAGCTGACTGTGCACATCTTGTCCCATTTCCATCTTTAGTGACACCCAGTTCGTAGCTTAAAGTCAACCATAGTGGGAGTATTTACACCATGGATGGAAATTGCAAATGCTACAAATCCACGTTTTGGCGGGGGGTGGGGGGGTTGGAGGCAATTGTGAAACATTTATTACCACATAGCTGACTACACCATTAGATGAGAGGCCAAGAAATATTTTCAGCTCCAGAATGCCCAATATTCTATTTTAAACCATTTATTTTGCCTCAACTTAAATTTCCCTGTCTTCCCAATTTTCAGTAAGGTCCAAAATAGAAAGAAAGGCCTTGGGTAAACACATGTTGTGTGTGTTTATGTGTCAATAAATGTGTGGGTACCCGTGTGTTTGTAAAATACAGAAGAGGGTTGAATTTTATATTAGAGTTGAGGAGGTGCAGGACAAATTTTCTAAATGTTGAGATGATCCGTGTACAAAGCAAATTCAACAAAAGTGGGAGCGTGCAACATGGGTCACCAGGAAAGTGGGCAGAGAGAATGAGGTACTTGAGGTTCCCAAGCCACATGGTGTTCAAGCCCATTGCACATGAATGAAAGAAACGTAACTGACTTCTGGGTTACAGAATTTATTGTAATTTAGTGTCTGTCTGATCTTGTTAATTCAATTGCCTATGCATTAAAAAATACCTGTATACCATGATATCCATAAAGGTCCTTAGAAACAAATTCATATAACTTCAGAAAACTGGCTCATTTGGGCTCCACCAGAAAGCCAATCTCTCAGAAGTAGTGATTTCCAGGTTGACTGGTGTTGGGTAAACCTTGTTTCCATGTGCAGCTATTCCCCACTTTCCTGTGTCCGAAGCACAAAATGATCTAAATCTTTCTAACTGGCTCTTTCTCTTTATTGTAACAATGAGTAAGTTATTTTTATACCAGTATAACAACACATCATTATCTGCTTATTATTATGATTATTAGAATCAGATTAATGTGTGACAGTATCCTTAACAGTCCAAGAATAGCAAATGTCTTAAAACCTTGCAACATACCTTGAGGATTCTTGCTTCTAAATTTCTGACTAGGTCTTGGCAAATTACAGAAACAAAATATTGGTATAATGCAAGGAGTGGCAGAACCTACCAGAAGAAAAACACTTTGTTTTAAAATAGATTTTATCAAGTTAATAACCTAATAATCAAATTTAGCCAAACATTAAATGTAGGAAATGTTATATAAAATATTGATTGATTTTCCAGGCTAGAAGACTATACTGTTTGGTATAAATGAAATGATCTGCCTAGCATATGCTTTATAATTTTATCAGAATTGTAAGATGCTATTAGATACTTATAGTTCCAAGTAGATGCCATTTGGTATCCCAAACCTAGGTTTCACATCTCTTTAAGCATGAAAAAATTAAAACCCAATTGATTATCTTCCTTGAAAAAAATTAAGTCAATATAAATACATGAATCACTGTGGCCTATGGAAAAATTTTAGCAAATGAGCAATCAAATGAATGTAAAATTTAAAGCAAAGAAACTCAATCCATGTTCCCTAAGTAGCTCCTTCAGAAAAAAGATATTGAGGGGACAGTTTGCCCAGACATTGGAACAGCTCCCGATCTCAACTCAAATCTATAACTCAGTTCGTGCAACTATATCCTACCCTGCCAAAGGGAGATGGAGTATTGGAATCCCCAATAGATTATTTAGCAATCTATTTCCCATGGTTCCATAGCTCTGGGTCCCATAGCAAATTTTATATTCCACACAAATCTTCTTAGCCACTGGGCTTCTTCTGGAGAAGGTTAATGTAATACGAAATGGAAACTATTTACTTCTTGTTAAGTTCAGCTGGGGAATCTGTAGTTGTCAGTCAACTGGCAGCTGCTAATAGCAACTGTTCTTTAAAAGGATTAGAACTGGTCTTAAATGATTTCAAACATAATGCCATACATTTTTGTACAATTATGCCCTGCAAACATAACACAATACCTTTTTCTACAATTAATGCAGCGCAAAACATTAACAGTTGGCGATTACCTTTGATATTGTTTCTTTTCTTTAGTGAGGAATGGAAACACACCATTTTATTGCTACCAATTACTCAATTATTCAGAAAAACAATCTCAGTTTTTTAAGCTTTAGAGAAAAAAAGTTTTGTTTCTTTTCCAATGCAGTGATATGTATTACATATGAATATGACTAGGCAGCTAAAGGTTACCCAGGGGATAGAATCATTTTCTCAATTCAGAAATGAATCCCTTTAACAGTAAGAAAAGCATCATTTTGATATTTTTTTAATAAACAGTTTCTGCCAAATGTGCCAAGTATTAAAAACATTTATCAACTTCTTCACTTTAACATACAGTTTTATAATTTAACCAATCATATCAGGGGGCAATAAATATTTCCAATATGAAGAGAAAGTTGAATTTAGAAGAACAAATATGCCAGGAGAATTTTAAAATATGGAAAATAAAAGAAAGCAGTATGAAAATTATGGAGGAAGGGGAAAGAAGCAGAAAAGGATAAAGAATAGATATTAAGAAGCAAAAACAGCAAAAAAAAAAAAGAGATACCAAGCCAAATAATAGAGAAAAGAGCATAAATGAAGAAAATAGACAAAATAAGGTAAAAGAGGAAGATATAAAACTACCAAAAGTTAGAATAAACTAATTTATTTTTAAAATGCAACCAACTTCAAATTTATGATGTATAGTGTGATTTCTTTCCTCAAAGGAAAGGAAAGCTATATTTGGACTTTTGGATTTCCTAGGACAGTAAGAAATGTCTGTGTTTTTATCTCAACAGTTAGAATCTGTTGTTCTCTGAGATGCATCCTTGATAGAGAAAAGACAAGAGACATGAAGATAAATCTATTGCCATAAGGAAATGCTCTCATGGTTTTGGTATTGACATGAAATGGAACAACTTAATGCAGTGAGTTACAAGTGCCTAGATTCCCGTGTTTAACATCAGTGACACACTGATCAATTTCACCAAATATCTTAAATATAAATAAAATAATAGAGTAGAAAGAGAACAAAATCAAATAGACATTGCTTTTGTATCCAAATGCAAAGAAAGAATATTAATTACTACATTTTATTTTGAAGCCTAGATAAGAATCCTAAATATACAGAGTTTAAAAGTTAAACAAGAACTGACCAAAAAGAACATTAACAATATTTGAAAAGTATGAGGTTAGTGGGGCAAAAATACCACAGGGGTTAAGACTTGCTGATTTTGCAAATTACTTACTAATAGATTTTGCTTAACAAAATGCAGTTCACGTATGACATAATACAGACTTGCCACCACAGAGCAGATGTCAGCTCTGGATCTATCTGAGAAGAGGTGGATGCCTGGGAGAAGCTGAGTGATTTCGTACTGAGCATAGCAACGTTCGGCTTTGGGATGCAGAAGCGTGGTTCTAAGCAAACCCTGAAAATGAGAAAAAGGTGAAATGAAGAGCTATAAATTTCATTTTCAACAATGAAACAAAAAAAATAAATACATGTATTACTTTCTAAAGTGCTTAGTGCATACCTAGCACATGCACTCTGTGCTTTTATCATTCAAGATGGGCTTTTTAAATTCCATGGTAGTTGGATACTTACTGTTTTCAAAGGAATTATCATTATATAAAATTATCATTTGTTGAGGGTCAATTTTATGTTGAGCACTGCTAGTAAATCCTTTATAAACATTATCTCATTTAATGTTCATTTAACCCACCATTATAAGGAAAGATTATTAACTCACAATTGATATAATTGAGGCTTAAACAATTAACTTATCTGAGGTCACACAGCTAACAATGGCAGAAAGAAGATCCAAATACACATCTATTTAACTCAAAAATCTATGTTCTTTCCACTATACCAAGCTATAAGTAGAGAAAATGATAACTTATAAGTGTAAATCACACAGAGGTAATTTCAAATTTATAACTGCATTAAACGCAACCATGATTTGTATAAGTTGACTAATACTTCTTGGGTAATTTATATGATCAACGTTGTACTAGATATTGGGGAAACAAGATGAATAGACAAAACCAAATTTTACATTCAGGAGTGTTTCTTTTGTTATCTTTGAAATTAACATTTCCTGGTGACAAATACATTATAAACTTATTTTAATGCATATATCAGGAAACAATTTCAATCAGATTTCTTATTAAGATTATGAAGCATCCAACTCTAAAATACTATGTAGTTGTTGACATATTTAATTTCACAAATTTGCTTTAAAATCATAAAAAGAATTAATAGGCTATTAAAATAAATCTCACCAGCTAATTTTGATTTTAGGTATGGTATGACAGAGAAATTCTGTCTATGTTATACAAAAAGTCAAATAATTTTAATTTTTTTTATTTTTTATTTCAGAATATTATGGGGGTACAAATGTTTTGGTTACATGGATTGATTTTGTACCACTTGAGTCAAAGTTATAAGTGTGCCCATCATCCTGATAGTGTACATTGTACCCATTAGGTATGATTTCACCCATCCTCTCCTGCCTCTTCCCATCTGCTTGATGACCATTGTGTTTTACTTCCATCTGTACACATAAGTGCTGATCGGTTAGTTCCAATTTAATAGTGAGTATATGTAGTGTTTGTTTTTCCATTCTTGCAATACTTAACTAAGAAGAATGGTCTCCAATTCCATCTGGATTGTTGCAAAGTGTAATAATTCATTATTTTATGGCACAGTAATATTCCACAGTATACATATACCACTTTTTATTAATTCACTCATGAATTGATGGGCACTTGGGTTAATTTCACATCTTTGTGGTTGTGAATTGTGCTACAATAAACATTCTAGTGCAGGTATCTTTTTGATAAAATGACCTTTTTTCTTTTGCGTAAATACCCAATAGTGGAATTGCTGAATCAAATTGTAGATCTACTTTTAGTTCTTTGAGGAGTCTCCATAGTGTTTTCCATAGAGGTTCTACTAGTTTGCAGTGCATAACTGTTCCTTTCTCCCCATATCCACACCAGCATCTATTGTTTTTGGATCTTTTAATAAAAGCCATTCTCACTGGGGTTGAGTGATATCTCATTGTGATTTGGATTTGCATTTCTCTGATGACTAGTGATGTTGAGCATTTTTTCATATGTCTATTGGCCATTTGTCTATCTTCTTTTGAAAACCTTCTGATCAAGTCATTTGCACACTTTTTAATGGTGTTGTTTGATTTTTTTTTCTCACTGATTTGCTTGAGTTCTTTGTAGATTCTGATTATTAGCCTTTTATGTATAGACTGTGAATATTTTCTCCCATTCTATAGTTGTCTATTTGCTCTGTTGATTATTTCCTTAGCTGGGCAGAAGCTTTTTGATTTAATTAAGTCACATTTATTTATTTTTGTCATTGCTGTGATTGCCCTTGGGGTCTTCTTCATAAATTCTTTGCATAGGTGATATATAGAAGAGCTTTTCCAACATTTCCTTCTATAATTCTTACAGTTTCATGTCTTAGATTTACTGTTATCCATCTTGAATTAATTTTAGTGAGTGGTGAGAGACATGGCTTCTGTTTCAATCTTCTACATGTGGATCCAATTTTCCCAGGATCATTTATTGAACAGGGATTCTTTTCCCCAGTTTATATTGCTGTCTCATTTGTCAAAGATCAAATGGCAATATGTGGATGATTTTATATCTGGGTTCTTTGTTCTGTTCCATTGGTCTATGTCTCTATTTTTGTGCCAGTATCATACTGTTTTGGTTACTATGGCCTTGTAGTATAGTTTAAAGTACGGTAAAGTGATGCCTCCAGATTTGTTCTTATTAGGTAAGATTGCCTTGGCTATTGAGGGTCCTTTTTGATTCCATAAGAAGCATAGAACCATTTTTTCTAAATCTGTAAAAAAAAAAAAAAAACGATGTTGGTATTTCGATGGGAATTGCATTGAATCTGTAGATCACTTTGGGTAGTGTGGACATTTTAACAATATTGATTCTGCTGATCCATGAGCACGATACGTTTTTCCATATGTTTACATCATCTGCAATTTCCTTCCTCAATGATTCATACTTCTATTTATAGAGATCTTTTACCTCCTGGGTTAAATATATTCTTAGATATTTTATTTTCTTTGTAGCTATTGTGAAACGTATTGAGTCTGATTTGATTCTCAGCATGACAATTGTGGGTGTATACAAATGCTACTTATTTGTGTACATTGATTTTGTAACCTGAGACTTTTCTGAATTTACTTATCAATTCCAAGAGTCTCTTGGCAGAATCTTTTGAGTTTTCTAGATAAAAGATCATATCATCAGCAAAGAGTGACAGTTTAACTCCTCTTTCCCCATTAGGATACCCTTAATTTCCTTCACTTGCCTGATTGGTCTGGCTAGGACTTCCAGCACTATGTTGAATACAAGTGGTGACAGTGAATATACTTGTCTTCTTCCAGTTCTGAGTGGGAATGCTTTCAACTTTTCCCCATTCCATATGATCTTGGCTGTGGGTTTTTCCTATATGGCTTTTATAATTTTGAGATATGTTCCACATATGTCTATTTTGTTAAGAGTTTTTACAATAAAAGGGTGCTAAATTTTGTTGAATGCTTTTTCTGAATCTATTGAGATGATCATATGATTTTTGTTTTTGTTTCTTTTTATGTGGTAAATCACATTTGTGGATTTACATATGTTCAACCATCCTTGCATCCCTGGTATGAAGCCCACTTGGTCTTGGTGGATTATTTTTTTGATGTGCTGCTAAATTCAGATTGTTGGAATTTTATTGAGGATTTTTGAATCTATATTCATAAGGGATATTGGTCTGTAGTTTTCTTTCTTTTTTGTGTCCTTCCAAGCTTTGGTATCAAAGTGATATTGCCTTCATACAATGAGTTGGGGAGGATTCCTTCTTTCTTGATGTTGTGCAATAATTTCTACAGTATGAGTACCAATTCTTCTTTGTAGGTCTGATAAAATACAGCTGTGAAACCACTTGGTCCAGTACTGTTTTTTTGTTGGAAGATTTTTTATTTCTGCTTTAATTTCATTGTTCATAATTCATCTGTTAAGGATTTTTATTTCTTCCTGATTGGGCCTTGGGAGGCTGTGTGTTTCCAGGAATTTGTCCATTTCCTCAACGTTTTTGAGTTTATATGCATAGAGATTTTTATAGTATTCACAGATGATATTTTGTTTCTGTGGTATCAGTTGTAATATCTCTTTTTTCATTTCTGACTGAGCTTATTTTGGTCATTTCTTTCCTAATTCTGGTTAAAACTAGCTAAAGGTCTATCAATTTTATTTATCTTTTCAAAGAACCAACTTTTTATTTCATTAATCTTCTATATTACTTCTTTGTTTTTGATTTCTTTTAGTTCTACTCTGACCTTAGTTATTTCCTTTCTTCCACTGGGTTTGAGTTTGGGTTTGCACTTCCTTTTCTAGTTCCTTGAGATGATTCATTAGATTGTTTAATTGTGATCTTTCTCTCTTGTTGATGTAAGCACTTAAGGTTATGAATTTTCCCCTTAGGACTGCTTTTATTGAATCTCACAGATTTTGATAACTTGTGTCCCCTTTGTCATTTAGTTTGAGGAATCTTTCTATTTCTACCTTAATTTCCTCCTTGACCCAATAATCGTTCAGCAGCAGGCTGTTTAATTTCCATGACTTTGTGTAGAAAGGAGTGTTTCTGTTGGAGTTGATTTCTAACTTTTTTACACGGTGGTCTGAGAAGATACATGGTATAATTTATATTTTTTAGCTTTTGTTGAGGCATGTTTTGTGGTCTAAGATATGATCAATCTTGGAGAATGTTCCATGTGCCGATGAGAATAATGTATATTCAGTACTTTTTGGGTAGAATGTTCTGTAAATGTCTGTTAGGCCCATTTGCTCTAGAGTCCCATTTAAGTCCCGTGTTTATTTATTTTCTGCTTGAAGAGCTGTCCATTTCTGTCAGTGGGGCACTGAAGTCCTCAGCAATTACAATGTTGCTATTTATCACTTTGTTTAAATCTAGCAGGGTTTGCTTTATGAATCTGGGTGCACCTGTATTAAGTGCATAAATATTTAAGATTGTTATGTCTTCTTGATGAATCGCTCCCTTTATCATTATATAATGACCATCTTTATATTTCTTTACTATTGTTGATTTGAAGTCTATGTTATTTGATATGAAACTGGCTACACCTGCTTTCTTTTGATTTGCATAGAATATTGTTTTCCATCCCTTCATCTTGAGTCTGAATGAGTCCTTGGGGGTTAGATGTGTTTCTTGGAGACAGAAGATACTTGGCTTGTTATTTTTTTATCCATTGAGCCAGACTATGTCTCTTGAGTGGGGAATTCAAGCTGTTCACATTCATTGAAAGAATAGATAAGTGGGATGCATTTCTGTTCATCCTGGCAGTAGAACCTTATTGCTTTGTTTTACCTCTTGAGCCATTATTTTATACGGGCTCTGAACTTTAGGTTTTGAGTGATTTTACACTGGTGGGTTTCTGTTGTGCTGATCGATGCAGATCTGAGTACTTCCTGCAAAGCAGGTCTGATCTTAATAAATTCTCTCAGTATTTGCTTACCTGAAAAAGTCTTTATTTCTCCCTCATTAAAGAAACTTAGTTTTGCAGGATACAAAATTTGAGGCTGGCCAGTATTCTGTTTGAAAAGACTGAAGATGGGGCCCCAATTCCTTCTGACTTGTAAGGTCTCAGCTGAGAAGTCTGCAGTTAGCCTAATGGGTTTTCCCTGGTATATTACCTATTGTTTTCACCTTACAGTTCACAGGAGTTCCTCCTTCATATTAACTTTGGCTAGTCTGATGACTATGTGTCATGGTGATAGCCTCTTTGCAATGAGTCTCCCAGGTGTTCGTTGAGTTTCTTGTACCTGGATATCTAAATTTCTAGCAAAACTCAGTAAGTTTTTCTCAATTATTCCCTCAAATAGGTTTTCCAACCCTTGTGTGTTTTCTTTTACACCCTCAGGGATGCCTATAACTCTTATGTTTGGGTTCTTTACATAATCCCATATTTCTTGTAGGCTTTGTTCATTCCTCTTTATTCTCTTTTCTTTATCTTTGACTGGACTTGTTTAATCCAACGGTGTAGTGTTCAAGCTCTGAAATTCTTTCTTATGCCTGGTCTAGTCTATTCTTAATACTTTCCACTGTGTTTTGTATTTCCTTGAATGAATTTTTCCTTTCCAGCAGTTCTATTTGATTTTTTTTTAATAATTAGATTTCTTTAGTGAATTTTTCATTGATTTCCTGAAATTTTTTTGTGGGTATGTGTGTGTGTGTGTGTGTGTGTGTGTGTGTGTGTGTGTGTGTTGGTTTTCCATTTTCTTTTGTATTTCATTGAATTTACTTATAATTCATGTTTGGAATTCTTTATCTGTCATTTCAATATTCTGATTTTGGTTGGTATCCATTGCTAGAGAGTGGTATTGCCTTTTGGGGATGTCCTTTTGCACTTATTCTTCATACTTCCAGAGTTCTTTCACTGATGCCTTCCATCTGGAGAAGCTGTTGCTTCTTATTTTTGGATTTTCTTTTGTTTAGATAATGGCATACCCAGTTTAATCTCTAAGATTGTAGGTGGTGCTTGTGGGTAAGAGTCAACCACATCCTGTATGACTGAGTCTGTAAATGCAGTAAAAGGTGTGTAAATTGACCTCCCTGTCAGTAGGTGCTGCTTGCCGGAAACAACAAGCTTCAGTATTTGTTTTGGGGTCCTGTGACTGGCTCTAGTCCCCTCAGGAGAAGCACCCGAATGCCTCAGGTGCTGGGTGGAGCCCTGGAAATTCAGGTGAGTCCTTATTCTCTGCCACAGCAGAGCAAATGTGGGAGGGCAGCAGGGTGGGGCTGGGTTGGGTGAGCTCGCTTTCAAGCTCCACAACAGCTGACAAGGCATCTGTTTCAGCAGGGGTCAAAGGTCTGCTCCTGGCTTCTGGGCAAAGCCACCACGGAAGGGCTGAAGTGGCCCCATCCAACCAGAAGGTCTACTTGTGGAGGCAGGTCCATCTAGAGATTCACAGTCTGCCAGTCTGGAGCAGGGCTTGCTCCTCTCCACCCTCCCCTACTCCACAGCTCCCCCCAGCATCTGCCACCAGACAGGAGCTCAAGCCAGCCAAACTCCCCCACAACTGTGATGCAGGCTAGGAGGTTCCCTGCCCCAGACCCCAGCCTAACCTGAAAGTGCAACTCTCCTGTTGGGGGGAGGGGTGACCCATGAGAACACTGCAGCTACGACCCACACTGCACTCTCCTCCTTGATCTTCTCATGCCCCGTAAGTAATCACAAATCTCCCCTCTGTGCCCCTGAGCAACATGATCAAGACCTGGGGGTACAGGATATGCCCAGTGGGCCTGTCCCTGGGTCCTGGAAGATCAATCCCTGACCATGCCAGGGAGAAGCATGCTATTTGCTATTTCCAAGTTGCCCACAGGGTGCCCATACAGGTTCGATGTCCCTCTGCCTTGGAGGCATGTCCCATTCTGATGGAGTCACCTGGTAAGCAGCAGCAGGGAGGGCCAGTGGGCAGGGAGCTCACATCCTGAGCACCCCTCAGTCCATTGTAGGACTCCAAGAGGAAAAGTCTGAGCCACACTCTCCATGGAAGCCTTGATGTGGTGTCTCAATTGTCTCTCAGCAGCTGACAGTGGGGAAAGGAAAGGGGAGAAAAGGAGTCTGGATGGAGGAAAGCCAGCACTTTGGTCATGTTTGTCCTGTCTCTCCAGGAAGCTGCCCACCCAGAATGTCCATACACTGGAGTCATTCAGATCACCCAGGGATCCACTGGGCCACTGAGGCTCCTGCAGTCTGGGCCAGAGTTGGGAAATGTCTGTGTGGGAATGGGCAGGACAAAACCTGAGGAGTTGAAGCCCCCTGGGGAGGACAAAGGCATACAGTGGGTAGAGAAGCAACAGGGCTCCGGCCATCCTGGCTCAGGTCTGTGGAGACGGGAGGTGTCCCAGGGGGGCTGGGATCCTGATGCCCTGTCCACAAGAAGCCCCCAGTTCACTGCTGACTATCAGAGATATGAAGTAGGGAGAAACTAACGGCTCCACCGACTCTTCTCACTGGACTCCAAGCCTCTTGGGGGTTGATCTCTGCCAATACCTTGCTCCTTCCTGTTCTGCTCTGCAACTTCTTCCCTTGGAGTCTCCTGAAGGTTCGGGCACCCTTCCCTCAGACCCACACCAGATCTATGTTTGTTTGCTCGTTTTTTTCTCTTTTCATCTAAAACTTCTTACTGAGACACTGTGGCAGCTGGTGTCTCTGGTCAGCCATCTTGTCTCTCTCCCCTCTAAATATTGTTTAAAATCACATCTTTTATAAAACATAAACAGCATTATCTTCAAGAACAAGGAGAATCAGAATGTAAAGAATGCAATGTAAGGAGGCAGAGTCAAATTGCCTCTTCCACCTCTTCCCTTTGAAGCACAGGCAAGAGGCATATAGAATATAAGTAAATTGAAAAGTCTGGCCTTAAATGAAAAGAAGCCTTTCCCAAAGAACTTAACTATTTATATTTCATAAGCTATCAGACTTCTCTGATACACAGAACAAGGGTGTCCATCCTTCAAAGTAAGTAGAACTTTAAGCAGACTGCAAAGGCCCCTGGCTATATCTCAGAATCTCAAAATGTCTTGTATCTCAGATAAAAGCTCCTTTCTTCTGTGAAGTCAAACCAAAATTCTGAGAACTGTAAACATGCCTTTTCTGTAGTCTTCAACGTGTTTTTCACTTTCATTATAAGATATATTTTATGTGATATAACCAAGCAAATTTAGAGCCAAGGTAACCTAAGGCAAGCATTTGGAGTCAGACTGGCTTCACATTGGTTACTAGTATGACGATCTTACTAACGACAGGAGACTCAGTTTCTCTACCTGTAAAACTCCTTCTTTTGTAGTCTATAGAAGAAGACTAACTCTGCTGAATATTAAAGGTAAAGGCACCACAGAGGGGTTCAGCCAGCCAAAGAAAGATGGGTTTGTGATATTTAATCAAGGTTCATGCTATTTTCCTACCTGTGACTTTTATGAATATGACAAACTACTGCACTTTTTTTTTTTTACTGATTGAATGTCTACTCTAGAAAAACATACATAAAGTTACCTGAAAGAGAAACGCAGACAAAAGGCAACAGTTGGTTCTTTTTTTAACGTTCGAAGTCTGAATAAATCTAAATAAGTATAAGAAAAATAAACTGATTAGCAGACAATTTTCCAAAAATATTTTGATATAAATGTGTCTTTAGACACATATTTAGAATTTTTAAAATACAAGAAAAAAAAATAAGAAAATGTGAAAAAGAAGAAAATAAAAAAATCTATCTATAATCCTTCCACCTAAACATGATTACTATTACAGTAACAATTCCTTCTATATTTTTTCTATGTGTAGTTATACACACATAGAAACACATACATGCACACATATCAAGACTACAATTATGCAATACATACTATTTTATAAACAAATTTGATGTTCACAGACATAATGAACTATATCATAATTTAAAAGAACTTTAATATTTTATTGTATGAACGTATCATAATATAAAAATATTAAACTTCATTTTGGTTTTTTCCAATACTGAGGTAAACATTGTTATACCTACATTTTTGAGCACTTATCCTATCAGGTCCACTGGATGAGTCCCTAAAAGGGGAATTTTTTGGTAAAAGGAGGTGCAAAATTAAAGCTTTTGATGAGTGTTGTCAAATAATTCCCTCAAAAGATTGAAGCAATGTATGTTCTCTCCAGCTGTATATTATGGAGCCGTTCACAGCATTAAGTACCTCCACCAATGATTAATGTCTCTCCATTTACTACTGTCTCATTTTATGTCCCTTAGAAGAGTTTGAGTTTTCTTTATATGGGTCTTAAAATTCACATTTGCAAATATAAGCTACATTACCTCCTCCTAAGTCTTACTTAGATAAAGCCAGTCAGCTTCACTGTCTTAATAACAATGCCTATCTGAGTTCAGCTTCTCTGGGTGGATAGTCAAGTGTGGTATATTTCAGTGGGGAGAAGTTTCCTCTACTTATGGAGTCCAGGAAAACAGCCAAAGCCCTTGTAGAATCACATCTCCTGCGGAAGTCAGACTTCCAGCTGGGTAACCAGGAAATGACTTTCTGTTCATTGAAAATCAATAGGTAATAATTCCAGAGGCTCGGAGAAGCTGAGGTGCCCTTTAGCAGGAATGCAATAGCTGTTCCTTTCCAAGCTGTGAACCTTCCTTGGCTGTTATATTCCCCGCCACCAAGCTCTACTAAGTCATAAGCCCAGACTTGTTTGGGGGCAGTATGTGTGTCTAAGGATGAGTTCCATCCCAGGAGTACAAACAATCAAACTTGACAGAGGTTTAAATCTATGATGTTTAATCTTTCAAACTGGTACTTTCTTACCAGCCAAAAGATGCTAATTTTCTGAAAACGATGTGATTACTAGCCAGGAAGACATAATTTTTTTTTCAATTTGCTCTACAGCTCAAAATACTACCCAGGTTTTCGCCCACCACTCCCTACAGGTAAGTTAACAAAGTAACTGGAGAGGTGAAGAAAACCTGTGCCTCTACTTCTGCCATACCTTATAATTTCTCATGTTAATTAAATATTTAAGGTATTTGTGAGTGCTAGCTGTGTACCAGCCACTGTTATAGACATTCACATAAGTTATGTGTGGTAGGCTCAATAATGCCCCCCAAAGACATTCATGTTCTAATCCCCAGCACCTATGTATATGTGACCCTACAAGGCAAAAAAGACTTTGCAGGTGTGATTAAATTAAGGACCTTGAGATGGGGGAGATTATCCTGGATTATGACAGTGGTCCTTATAAGAGAAAGGCAGGAAGGTCAGAGTCAGAGAAGAAGATGTGAGGATGGAAGCACAGGGGAGAAAGGCAGAGAGAAAGAAAGACACGAGGCTGTTGTCTTGAAGATAGAAGATGGGGCCATGAGCCAAGGCCTGCAGGAGGCCTCTGGAAGCTGGAAAAGACGAGGAAATGGATTCTTCCCTAGAGCTTCCAGAGGAAGCACAGCCCTGCTGACACTGATTTTAGGACTTTTGAGACAATAAATTTATGTTGTTTAAGCCACTAAGTTTGTAGTGATTTTTTACAGCAGCAATAGAACACAAATACAGTATGTGTTGCAGACCAAACTGTATCCCCTCAAAATTCATATGTGGATGTCTTAACCCCCAGTAACCTCAGACTGTACTTAGAGATTGGTTCTTTAAAGAGGTAATTAAGTTAAAATGAGGTTGTGGGGTGGGCCCTAATCCTATATGACTGATGTTCTTGTAAGAAGAGAAGATTAGGACATCGACATGCTCAAAAGGACGACCATGTGACAGCCATTGACAGGTCAAGGTGAGAGGCTTCAGGAAAAAACAGTCAAACCCCCTGATCTTGGACTTCTAGCCTCCAGAATCACGAGATAACAAATTTCTGTTGTTTAGGCCACCCAATCTGTGGTACGTTGTTATAGCTGCACCAGCAAACTGATACAATATGTCATGTAATTCTTACCACCTTGGCTTACAGATAAGGACCCTGAGGCTCAGAGAGAATGCAGATCTTGCTGAGGGGCATGGGTTACTAGGATGCTCTTGAACTAGGCCCAAGTCGGCTACCTCTGCACTATTCTTCTTGTTCCCATACTAACTATTCCTTCACTCATTTGTTCATTCAACAAGCAGTCATTGAACTCCAATTCCAGGTCAGGCACTTGGCTTCCATCAGAGAACAAAGCAAACACCTGTGCCCATGTGGTGTTTATATATTGAGGGATGGGAGGTGTTACATGAAGATGGTCATAAACAATAAACATCACAAATAAGTAAAGCACTCAACCCTGTATAATATGAACGTGACTGCCCAAGAATCCAGTGTGTGAGAGGCATGACACTCTCCAGGGCCCAGGTGGGCACCCACAAAAGAAGCTATTAGCTATGATGCAGATCATTCCGTCCTCACACTCACTGTGCTATCTTTGCTGATATGACTGCTCCTTGCAAACACCCCCAAATGCCAACTTTTGACAGGAACTCCTCACTGTAGTCTTTGAAACCTGGAGGTGAAGAGCTGTTGGTGGCTTTGGGGAGTGACGTGCCAAACTCTTTCCATGTATGTAGAACATCTGGTTTTCTGAATATGTCATCAAGAGCTTGACACCAACACTTAAAAGCAGCCCTAAAACAGAAACAGAGCATCAGTCAGTGCATTTTCTGAGACCTCTTAGCAAATGTATCTTCCAGAAGAAAAAGCAAGTACACTGCAGAAACATATCGACTGACATGTTAGAGAATAAATCTCTTCAGTCATTGTTCATAACGGTTTCTCTCAGGTAGCATCTGATGAATAAAATGGAGCAATGTAGGCCGGGCGCAGTGGCTCACGCCTATAATCCTAGCACTCCGGGAGGCCGAGGCGGCCAGATCATTTGAGCTCAAGGAGTTCAAGACCAGCAAGAGCGAGACCCCATCTCCACTAAAAATAGAAAGAAATTAGCTGGACAACTAAAAATATATAGAAAAAATTAGCCAGGCATGGTTGTGCATGCCTGTAGTCCCAGCTACCTGGGAGGCTGAGGCAGGAGGACTGCTTGAGCCCAGGAGTTTGAGGTTGCTGTGAGCTGGGCTGACGCCACGGCACTCTAGCCCAGGCAACAGAGCAAGACTCTGTCTCAAAAAATAAACAAAATAATAAAATGGAGATATGCAGTATTACTGAAGAACTAAAATTTATGAAGGAAAATTTTTTTTCACAATAATTAAAAATCTTTTCAAACAAACAAGTTTGCCCTTGTTCTACTGACTCTTAAAAATTTACCTTTTCTTTTCTGCAAAGACGAGAAGATTTCCGAGAGTATGCAGTGCCTGAACTTTAAGACTTCTTTGATTGCTGGCTTGAAGAACATCTATATTTTCAGTCAAATAAAAGAACAAATGTCAGTTCCTGGAAAAATATTTTCCTTATATTTGCAAGAATATTTTAAACTGTATTATTCCTTAACTGTGTAGATTGTAATAAGTCAAATTCAAGCGAATAGTGCCTTCAAATGTCATGCAATGTATACATGCGGAAAGCAAAGCAAACGGTGCTCTGTTTGAACACAGAGCTGTGAGAGATTGGATCTAACAGATAGTAACAAGGAGGCTTCATGGAGAAAGTGGAATAGGAGTCAGGCAAGGAGAGATAGTGGAGAAGAGAAGCTCAGAAAAGGCACGTCAGGGGAAAAAGGGACGGGTATACGCGAATGCTGGGTATGACTGCAGCATGTTTTTCCGGAGAGGGTGAATCAGGAGAGTGAAGAGGGAGGAAGCGGTCAGACGCAGGAGTCCTCTGAATGTCGCATGGAGAAATGTGGACATTATCCCATAGCAGATGGGGAGGCTCAGAGGGTTTGTTTTTTAGCAGAGATGTGACGAGATCACAGAATATACCTGAATTTACCTGAATGCAGAAAACATATCTTTAATATCACATGAATTTGTTGTTGTTGTTGTTTTTCTAATAAATGCATGGGTTCAGGAATGTATAGCAAAAAAACCCCAACTGGCATGGCAGTGGTTTCTAATGAGGGCAGTACTGTCTCCTAGAGGGTATTTTAGAAATCTGAGTAAGGGTTTGCTTAGTTGTCACAATGGGGCATCTCCTGGTAATTCATAAGTTAAGACCAAGGATACTAGATGGCCTGCAAGGCACAGAAACTTCCTCCACAGTGAAGGAAAAGATGAGAAACCTGCTTATAACTAACTGAGTCTAACATCTAACTTCATTTTACACATAAAAAGGGCATTTTTGCATGATTTCTAAATGCCCTGAATTTTCAAGAAATGCAGCCACTGCAGTACTTTGTTTTGTTCAGAATTTTACCAAGATTTATTTGCCATTTTAAAAAATCATGTCATGAAACTTAACAATGCTGATAGCACTTGGGTCACCAATACAACACACCCACATCAGTCTGCATTTGTAGCTGTCACATTCATGGTGATTCTACATCCTAAATATAAACATCTGACTACTTCTTTATACCTGCTAATGCCTGAGCCTTTACACACTAACACACAGATTCTTTTATTATAAAGTGATTTTGTTTTATTTTTCTCTCTATTTTATATTTTGGCTTCGTAATGACTTTTTCAAATTAATATGTATAAGAAGAATATATTAAGTATAAATTTTATTTCAGAAAGTAAAGAGGAAATTATAAAATGTCTGTTAGAAAAAAGGGGGACATTGGATCTATAATATGGGTTGAGAATATACTGCTCAATTTGTAGAAAAGCCAAATCAAGGGAAAAGACAAGGAAAATGGAATCAGCTGGGACCAGAGCAAATGGGCATCATCCCCACCCCCACAGGAGTTCACAGTTCCAGTTAAAGAGGGATAGACAAAGGGTGGCCTAGACGCTCACAATGGTGACAGCCAGGATAGGAGAGAGGGTATCAGAGGGGCTGGAAGGATCTTCTGTCTCCGACTGTTCTGTCACTGCCTACAAGTGTGTGATGAATAAACTATAGTTCAAGCTCTTGCATCCTTTAAGGTAACATTTTAGGACCAGATGCAATCTTAGCATTAATGAGGAAGATCATATTGAAAACATAATGGACAAATCTTACCAATAGTTTGGTGATAAGAAGAAATCACGAGCCCAAGTTGTGAATAGGGAAGTTTGCTCTTCTCCACTGAACTAAAAACTCTGAAGTGCTCCTGAGAAAGGTCAGGGGGTGTGCACATATGCATCTCTTCCGTCCCCAGGCAAAATTCCACCTTGCCAGAAGTGAATTTGGAATTGTTCATTCCTCCTTTCTCTCCTAAATTCATGAAAAAAATAATAAGAAAGAAATTTAAAATGAAGAAAGATGGGAAGGTGGTGGGGAGGAAAAAGGTAGAGGAAACGAAAAGGAAAGGAAATGGAAAGATTCTGTGTACAGCTGCAACTTATTTGTAGTTTGAGGGACACGATTTCCTTAAACTTAACATCTGGGATTGTTTCTGAAGATCCCAGGTGGAGGAGATATCCCTGCTATTTCATAGAGCACTACGGAGGGGCAGTCAGTCAGAAAGCGAATGTTGAGATGATGCTTTGCTTCTCTGGGACTGGTGAGTTTGCCTTTTTAAAATAGCTTCCAACAGTAAGATGCTAGTTTGCCTCTGGGGCAGAAACCTCTGGGATAGAAGCAATGCAGAGGTAGTTCTGGCCTGAGACAGAAAAGAAATGGGAAAGAGCCTGTCTCTTTATAAGATCAGAGAGCACACAGGGAACAAAAGAAAAAATATCTTAGGGGAAGTACATGGTCAAAAGCAGCAGAGAGAGAACTAACAAGGATTTTGAAGTCGGCCAGAGGACTAGGGATATTGAGAATACTGAGAATATTTTGGTACCAGCTGAGATTCAGAGTGAGTTGGTGTAAACCATTCTTAGGAACTGTATTTGATTTTTTTTTTTATTCATGCCCTTATCCATTGTTAATGTATGGAGTAACTAAAAGAGATGAACACGATGTGGAGAGCTAATTTTATATGGTGAGTCTACAGACAATACAACCAAAAGCTATGGATATCTATCATAGAAAGGGGGTTTTTCGGGGGGAGATGTGGAGGATGGAAACAATAACAAATAAATAAATAAATGAATAAAACTCTGCCAGTGGTTATTAAAAAAAAATACCAAATTTCTAAAAGATCAGTTCAGTGGAAATTAGTATCTTAATTAGGTATAAGTTGAAATCTATTTGAATAACTTTAAAATATAATTATTTTAAGTTTAAGTCTATTATCCAAGTTTATTCTTACTATTCTGATAAATTTGAACAGCAAGGATCATAAATATAAATTAGGATTTAAAAAATTTTCAAGTAACCTAATTATAGATATTTCAGGATTTTTTCCGGCCTAAATTTGAATGTATCCTCTTTCTGTGAGGGTACCACTTAACCACTCAAAGCCCTACTTTGGTTGAGTTCACAAACTGATAATGTTGAAAAGGAAGAAAACAAATAAATGCAATGCAACAAGATCTCTAAGATCAAAATCTGTGGTATTAATAAGAAATCTTGTTGGTTCTTATTTGTAAATGTTTCCATTTCTTTGACATTGATAAAGGAGTATTTTGGTAAAAGGTTCTAGTTAATCCAGTATGACTCAATCCATCTACTTATGAAAGTAAAAAAAAAAGGCCACAGTATCATACCTGCAAAGAAAACTGTATGAATATAAATGTACAGAATGAATATTGTTTATTTTCATATCTACTGTACTCAAGGGATTTTGTTTTCATATCTACAGCACTCAAGGGATTTTGCTAGTTTTACAGAAAGCATAAAAGTAGGTGAGTGAGAAAGTGCCTTGGTTGGAGTAAAGTGTGAGAGAGAAGAGGGAAGATCGTGAGGGCAGAATGTAGACCATCACACAAGGAGATAAACCCGCATGAATAAAGACTCAGCGATATAGAACAAGCATTTTACCTTGTGTTTGTGCGAGAAATAACAAAAGCAACTTTCTGCTGTGCCGCGTTGATCTGTTATGATATTTGGATTTTTCCAGGGTCTCTCTAAAACATCTCAAGGTGTCCAACACGTCCACGGGCACGCAGACGAGCTGTTTGGCTCGGTTATATTCTGAAAGGAAAGGGAGGAGGAACGTTGGGGATGAAACGCTGCATCAAGCCAAGCTAGTAGCAAGCAAGTTTCTAATTCAGAGAATTTCTTGGTCCTGGTCTAAAACTGCTAAATTCAAAGCCCCCAGATCTGCAGCAGGTGTTTCAACATTCGGATCAATTTTTTTTTTTTTTTAACTTTTGGTATATTTGAAAGTTCCTTTAAAAAAAAAACTTAGAAAACTTTTGATTCTTATGAAATGCAAATAACTTTAGATCTTGCCAATTTTCCTTATGAAGCCTCCTACTTTTTCTTTAGCTGAACATAAAAAATGAAATAATCTACTCCTTTTCAGCAGCCTCTTCAAAGCAAAGGTGTCTTGGGAATGAGAAGAAAGGAGGAAACAAAGAAGCTTGGAGACAGGCAACTGCTCTCTGAAGGGAAGGAAAAGACAGGTTCCTAGCACTGGAGGGTGCAGAGGAGAGGAGGGGGGTGCTGTGAGTGGGTAAGGAACTGACCCGCTGTCCCGAAAAGTGCCTGGAAAGGGGAGATGGTGGGAGAGAGTTGCCGTGAGGTCTCTGAAGAGAGACTGATGGTCCTGGGCAGGAGGCTGTGGATTTGCTGCATACTTTATGCAAAAGCAGCTTGCAGGATTAAAAAACAAAAGAATTTATTTCTTCTACAGGTTGAATCAGTAGAATGCCCTCTTTAAAATGTAAGGCCTTGGTAATATAGCAACTTACAAGGTAATGAGGCTGTAAGAGGTTAAGAAGCATGACCCTTGTCCTCAAAAAGTTTGCAATCTAGCTTAAGAAATAGGATACTCCAACACTGGAGTAATAGAGTGACATTTGCAGGGAGTATCTGGTTACACACTGCAATGAGGAAGAGATGGAAGAAAGAGATCAGCATAGGCAGGAAAGGGTGAATAAGAAAGACTTTGTGAAAGAGACGATATGCCAGCTATGTCTTAGAGGATAGGGAAAATTGATGAGGAAGAAAGAAGCAAAGGGCTTTAGATAAGTAGAATAAGAATAGGAATACTAAAATTTATTTAGGACTTTCACTATGTCAGAAACTATTCTAAATAACTTACTATGATTGTCTCATTGAAACCTAAAATCAACCATAAGAGGTATGCACCATTATTATCCCGTTCCTCATTTCACAGATGAGAAAAATAAGTCTTCCCTTAGGCCCAGAACCAGTTTGTGCAAGCAGGGGTACGGAAGCAGTGAGGGTGGTGAGTTCAGGACACAGGGAGATGAGGACGCCAGTCCTGGGCAACAGAGTTTGCCAGAGTCCTGAGCCTCACCGAGTAACTGGGCTTCATCCTCTTTAACGGGGAGCCCAGGAAGGGTTTTGACAGAAAGACTCCCTCAAAAAGAGGCAGGACTCTGACAGAGAGAGATTTTAGGAAGAGTTAGCCAACAGTTGAATTCACGACAGACTGCCATGGAGAGAGGCTGGCGGCTGGGACTGTTGGGCCACAACAACACGAATACTCTGCGATTCAGTGAGACTAATGTTGGTAGCCATGGAAACGAGGAGGGACCACAGGGAACATTCCCACGTTAGAAGTGACAGGAATGGTTAATTGGCTATGTGGTAAAAAAAGAAAGGGGGAGAGTCACCTCTTCCCCTATCTTTTCAGGGCCAATGACTTGCTTCCCGTCTCACTGAAAAAGAAAGAAGATTCCCTCCGACCCCCACCCCACGCCTCCAGCACCTGTGCCCAACTGCGCTCCAGGCCATCCCTCCAGCAATTCTCTTCCATCTCCAAATCACCAATTGTCCCCTCTGCTGAATCATTCCCAGCAACACGATTTGCTGTCGTTTCTCCTATCCTTAAAGAACTAACATATGAGAAAACATACAAACAAGCAAAAAAAACCTCTCTCTTGACCCTACTCTCTCCCCAAGCTACCATCCTATTTCTCTGCTCCACTTTATACCAAAATGCCTCAGAAAGTTGTCTATATGCATTGTTTTCCAGTCTCTTGAACCCATATAAATCAGGTTTTGCCCCTCTCTGCCTTAAAGATGTCCTTCTCCAACTCCTGTGATCACTCCTTTGTCCCCTTTGATAATTCACCGTACGGACTCAAACTCTTAGCATTAGAGCCCCAGGGATCAGTCCTTAGGCTGACTCTCTTTTCTTCTTAATTTACACTCACTGCCTTAACCATTGTACTCTCATGCTTTCAAATATTATCCATGAGCTGGTGGCTCCCAAATTTATATCTCTGGCCCCAAATCTCTTGAAATTCAGACCCATCTATCCAATGACCTACTCTGCTGTGTGTCCAATAGACAGCTCAGACCTAATATGTCCCGAACTGATTTCCGAATCTTCCCCCGAAACTTACTTCTCTCACAGTCTTTTTCCATCTTATTAAAGAATGGCTCCATTTTTCCAGCTGCTCTGGCCAAAAGCTAGAATCTTTGACTCCTCATACCCCAAATCGAACCCACATCAAATCCCGTTGGTCCTTCCTTCAGAAGACGGCCAAGACCTCACCCCCTCTCCCCAGCTTCACTCTCCACTGCCACCTGCATGATGTTCCAAGAGCTCTTCATCTCCTTCTGAGGTACAGCAATTGCCCTCCTGAATGGCCTCCCTGTTTCCACCCCGGCCACTCCCACTGTATGCTCTCAGCACAGCAGCCTAAGGGCTCCTTTTAAAATGTAAGTCATCCCCTATCACTCCTCCATCCAAAGCCCCCAGCAGCTCCCTCATCACCTAGAGCAGACATCAACGCCCTCACAGTGGACGACAGGGCCCCACATGAGCTGGCTCCCCCTGCCTGCTCTGTTGCTCCCGGTCCTGATCTCTCCCTCCTACACCTGCAGGCTTTGCCTCAGGGTCTTGGCACCAGTGGTTCACTTTGGCCCAGGGCAGTCTTCCCTCAGATGTCTCGAGGTCTTACTTCCTCAGCTCCTGAGGTTATTGCTGAACTGTTAACTTCTCAGTGAAGCCTTCCTTCTTCCTTGATCACCCTACTTAATAGGGTAGCACCCCCTGCTCCTTTCTGGCTCTCTTTTCTCTGAAGCACTCATCCCCTTCTGATATACTGTGTGGCTGACTTGTTTACAGGCATCTCCCTCCATGACAATGCAGATACCATGAGGGCAGGGACTTTTGTCCACTTTGTCCACCGTTATACCCCCAGCACCATTAACAGTACCTGTTACATGATATGTGCTTAGTAAGTATTTGTTAAATAAATGAATGGCTACAAGTTTTCAAAGCTAAATGGCTGGGATAAACTTTATTAATAATCACTTTTATAGGTTAATCTCAATTGATCCTCACAGCACCTTAAAAACTGTAAGGGGTAGATATCACTCACACTTCACAAAGGAGGAAAAGTTAAGTTGATGAATATGACTTGTTTTCAGCCTTTAGAATAGATAAGAGGGAGAACCAGTGTTCAAGGCCAGTGCCTTTCCCAGGTGATTCGCCAAGGGCCACAAATCTCAGTAACAGGCAGTGACTCAGATCTGAGTTCTCCTGATTTGGGCACAGAGATGCTTTGTGAATAGGACAGGAATAAATCTGAGAAAAGTTAATGAGGGAAGAAACCTAGAGTCCTTCTGAGCCCGGGGAGCAGGGAGGTCCTGATGGAGTAAGACAGGGTTACACACTGTGGCGTGTAACGACACCTTTCAATATACCCTAATGTCAAACCAGGCTCTAGCTGAACCAGGAACATGGCTGCATTGACAGAAATACTTGTTCCCCCTGAAAGTTCAGTCTTGACATGACAATCTATCACACATTTCAGAGAAGCAAACACTTAGGCCAAACTAGCTCCTAATAACTCCGTGGGAGCTCTCATTCCTCTACTTTGCCAATTTCACTCTCCTGTCTACTCCATCCTAACCTATCATCTTGCCCCCTGAATGTCCCTCTCCGCTAAGCCATGCCCAATCCTGCATGATCCCAGACAAGGCAGGCCCCCTCCTCCTCACCCCCGACCTGATGCACAACACCCTGAAGATGGTAGATTTCTACTCAGTTTTTCTATTTTTCTTGCAATAATTCATAAGCTTGACTTTTATCTTTTTCTCCTTGGAGAGGGAGATCAGGGATTGCCAGGGCAAGTGTCTTCATCAGTTTGGGCTGCGGTAACAAACTACCACAGGCCGAGCGGTTTGTAAACAACAGAAGTTTATTTCTCACACCTATCGGGGCTGGAAGTCTCAGATCAGGGGCCAGCATGGTAGGGTTCTGGTGAGGGCTCTCCTTCTGGCTTGCAGATGGTTACCTTCTCATTGGGGCCTCCTTCCCATGGCAGAAAAAGGGCTAGAGAGCTCCCTGGAGTCTCTTTTATAAGGATACTAATCCCAGTCATGAGGGCTCCACCCTTATGACATAAATTATCTCCCAAATCTCCCACCTCCTAATACTATCACCCTGGGGGTTAGGATTTTGACATATGAATTTGGTGGGGGGGGCCACAAATATCCAGCCTATAACAGCGAGCAAAAGAAAAAGAGGAAGGTGGGAAGCCCCCACATATTAATAATATGAGATATTTTCTCTAGACCTTAGTTTCAAATATCTTTTAAAACTGGGATGATAATTGGGACCTCCCCGTTCCCTGGGTTCACAGTTTTTTTCCCTCATTAACTTTGCTCAGGCTCAATCCTGTCCTAGTCTCAGAGCATCCCTGTACCCAAAATTGGGATGACTCAGAGGGTTATTGTTTTAACCTCTATGTGGAAGTGTCTAGCATAGTGCTGTCATCGAGTAAGCATTCAACAGATGAAGGCTTACACTATGACTGCTAGTAATATATTTTAAAAATATTTGTTGAGCACTCACAAGTACTAGGCACCATGCCGGGCACTGAGGAGATACAAGTGAACAAAACAGACACAATCCTTGCTCCCACAAAGCTTACATTGTAGAATAACATCTGAAAAATTCTGTTTATAATAAAAATAAAGTCTGAATAAAACCATCCTGCTACTTTTTATCAAATATTTGCTTATAAATAATTCTTCTTTGTGTTTTTTGTAAATTTTACTTTTTTTCCTTTTTTTAAAGTCCTAGCATACCTTTTCACTTGTGGTCTAATTAGAGTTCTGGGGTGGTGCTGTAGTTGTCTACATGAGAAAAATAACACAAAGCAATGAGGAAATATCATTTGCTGTGAAAGTCTTATCCTGACAGCTCTATCTCAAAGGAGTTCCTCTCCAAAAACTTCCATGGATAATTTAAGAAGCTATTCCAAAGGCACTAATAGCTTCAACAGTTTGAAATAGGTAAAAAAAAAAAAAGGAGAAGGAGGAACAAAAAATGAAAAACAAGATGATGTCTTTCATTGTACCAAGGTAGAAATGAAAACTGAAATGCCAATGAGTCCTGAGAGATGGGTCTACCAAGGAAGGATCCTAGGTGGTGATTTGAAATTTGGGCTGCTTTCTACACATTTGGTCACATCCATTCAAATGCCCAGAGGCACTGATAAAACACACCTGCCAAAGGGTTGCAAATTCCAACACACCTGAGGACTGAATGACCCTATCAGAGAACTTAAATACCAATAAGGTCAAAACTCTAGAAAGAGATTCCAGACAGAATGCAAAAACAACTACAATAAAAAAGGGCATATCCATAGAGTCATCTCCCCTATGGAGCTTAACAAGCAGGCAAGTTACTCATCCATACGAGAATAATCTATAAAGTGAGGTATTCTCACTTCTCCAAATCCTACAGAGACTACACCAAATTACACATGCATTATTAAATAGTTGAAGGGAGAATAGGATGCTGTTAAATAATGAGTACACCAAATGTTCCTAGGCACTGGAGCATTGCAATATCTGTTCTGAAGAATTAAATGTATTAAGCATTACCACCAAATGCTATCATGCCAAAAGAAAATCTATGATGTTCTTCTCAAGCAGCGACCTGGTGTGGAAATCATCATGAGTATACTTGGTCTTGTAAAGAATTGTAAATATGTCGTGGTGGTGACATACATAAGACCCAACATGTTTATAAACATGTTAATGATCTGAGTCTAGTGCACTGAAAAAATTTAGCATACTAAAGATTTGCCAAATTAACCCAAAAGCATAGGCCACAAGGTGTTCCTAATCACACGTTGAATCTTACAAAGATTCTAGAATCCCAGAATCTTATAAAGAGCCATAGTTTTGATGCCAAGTTTTTAATGATAATAATTCAATATAAAATATATTCAATATAAAACCTGTAATTAGTGTACAGGATCATCTAAAAATTACCATACTACCACAATAAGTCAGAATAAAGTGTCTGTCTCCCATAATCATATATATATATATATATATATATATATATATATATAAAATACAGCAAATTTTTTCTTGAGTGCTGTTGAGTTTAGAGGAGATTCTAACCTAAATGGAAGCAGTGGAAAATAGGCCTGGTAGCTCAGTGAAGCCCTCAGGAGTTGAGCAATTAGACTGACCAGGGTTTGAATCACAGTCCCACTACTTACTAGTAACATTTCATTTTCTTGTCTATTTTTTTTTCATCTGTAATATGAGCATAATAATATCTACCTCCTAAGACTGTAAAAATTAAAAAAGCTAAAGATAGTTCTGGCTCAATAAATTATTACTGCCATTACAATATTTTTTAAATTTAATCTATTTTAATATTTCTTCTCTATTAATTGTTCAAACTGGCTGTGCTTCTGCCACCACTGAGAATCAATCCAAAGGATCACTGGAGCTCGACTGCACCTACGTTCCCTCTGCCTCACCACCACCGTCTCGCCTTTCCAAAGGTAACTTTAACAAGAGGCAAGCAAAGTGCTTTTCTGACATTGCATCCATCATCAGTAAACATCTATTGGTACACAGGTCTAGAATTTGGTTAGGTATGTTTTTCTTATCCCTTTGATGCTAGCCATCATTTTGATAACAACCATTTTTGACACATTTTGTTTTTTGAGTTATGGATTCCCGAACCAGGGTAACTCCCAAGATTTCACAGACGAGATCAAGAAAAGGAGAACATGCCCAGGAAGAATCACCACACCTCTTTGATTAAAACTAGTAGCACAATATTGACCACAAGAAAGTGGTCCTCCTATTGTTTACTGACTAGGAGGGGATAATCTGATTTATCTTTGGCGATAAAACCTACAAATTTATGATCACTGACCTGACTCAGCTGGACCCTCTACATTGCTCTACAACCCTTCACCCTTCCTTCTCCTCTTCTTTAGTGGCCAGACTATGTTCATTCCTCCTGAAATCTCCAACCCTATAAACATTGGCTATGCTCACAGCCCTCTGGTTCCTTAAGAAAATCTCAACTGCCCAATGAGAACATTTTCAACCTTTGTGCTTAACCACCTGCAAACTCTCTGCATTTGGGCCTATTCTCTCCTCCTTCCTTTCTGCTCTAGCAGAAGCCTCACCCTCCTGTCTAAGGCTAATCTCCCTGTATCCCACTCTGCCTTGTGTCTTCTCAACGTTCTTGCTCTAGCCAGTATCTTTCTCTCCTATCTCCAAGTTCTCCCTCCCTCTACTGGCTCTTTCCATTTAATATATAAACATGCTCCTTTTCTCTTATTAAAAAGACACGCGAATAAAACAAAGCCCTCCTGACCCCCCTCCCCGAGCTCTCTATTTCCTTCTAGCTTCTGTGTCACTCTAGCGCATCACTGCTAACCTTCCTGAAAGGCGATTCTCTATTCAGTGACTCTCTGCAGGTACAGCTCACTGCTATCTACCCACCACTCAAAACACTCCCACTCCCCTCCCGATCTTTTCCAAGCAAATAGACACTGAGATCTTTTCACTCAGCAAATAGAGATGGAGTTTCTACTATGCATCAGACACAGATGAAGAGATCTGGATTATATCAGTGAACAGAACAATAAACCCTGTCCTCATTGAGCTTACATTTCGCCAGGGAAAACAGACTAGTAATCAATAAATTCAACAAAAACCTAAATTATACAGTATGACAGATGGTGAGAAGTGCTTTAGGAAAAAGAGAACATACAGCGGAGTAAAGGAAATTTGGAAGAAGCAGGCGGAGTGTAGTTTTAAATTGAATGGTCAGGATAAGCCCCATTGAAAAGATGAGATGTACACAACTTAAGGGAGGTGAGAGGCTTATTAGTCAGACATCCATATGGGGGAAAGAGCATTTCAGGAAGGAGAAACAATGAAACCAAGGCCTTAAACTGGAGATGTCATGACAACGAGGCCAGTGACAATGACCACTCCTACTGTCAAATACAATAGACAATCTGTCCTCACCTATGTGACCTCTCTGACTGTTGACTGCTTTCTCTTCCTTAAAACTCTCTCTCACCTTGGCTTTGTCTATACCACTGTCATCTGTTTCACTTCCCAACTTTTAGGTTGGGTCCCAACCTCTTTCAGATATTGCTCCTCCTCTGTTTGCTCCATGATAGCAGGTAGGGCTCTTCACGTGTTCTGTGCCCCTTTGTCCTGAGTACAAAGTAAGATCACACTTCTCTACCCCTTTTTGAAGTTAGGTGTAGCCATGTGACTTTGGTGTATGAAATGTCAACAGATATGACACGTGTCACTTTCAAGTAGCAGCTTTAAGAGCCAGCATGTGATTTATCACATATTCTTTTTTCTGCCTGAAAAATGGAGACAATAACCAACCTATCTCATTAGGTGACTGTAAGCTAATATTCATAAAGCATTTGTAAGAGTGCCTGATGTGCAATGCATAATTATAATTCTTTTATTGGGGTTGTTATAATAATTAAATATCATAATCCATGGAAAGCCCTTAGCATAAAGCACTTAGTACGTGCACATGTGGTCTGGCAAAGGATGCGCTCGTAACCCATGCCCCTACATGGCTTCACTACGTACAATTCTCCTAGAGGGGAACATTAGAACCCTGTTTTCTGACTTGGAAAGAATCATGGGAGCTTGTGTGAGGGTGGAGATTCCATTACAAGTAGCAGCAGCCCAGTACTCCACCTCACTGAACAGAGTGGCATGTGTACGAAATAGACTTTGTTCTCCCCGTTGTGTTAAGGCAATGAGACTTGAGAGTTGTTTGTGCTACCCAGGAGGACATCCTCAGGTCTACACTCCACATAACTGTCCCTGGGTAACCTTATCCAAACCCCTAACTTTAACCACCACCAATATATTGATGACTAAAATACAGATCTCCACCCAGCTCTCTTCTGAGTGCCTCATTAATACATACAGCCATATACTGGATAGCTCTACTCAGTTATCATCCAAGTTTAGATGAATCACACCCAAGCAAGTAATTCCAAAGTAACCTTTTGCTCTACTTTGTTCATCCCTTTAGTTTTCCTGTCCAAGTGAAGGTGCCATCCACGCATCTGGCCACCCAAGCCAAAAACCTAGGCAACTTGAACTCCACCCTCCTTCATCCATCCCCCACATCTAACCAGCACAGACTTCAGTCCTGTGGGCTTCCTCTGCCTTTCTTTCATGTCTGTCCCCTTCCCCATTCTCACTGCCCAAGTCCAGGCTTTCATCACATACACTTTAACATTAATACAAGTCAGGAGTCACCACTCTGATTCCATTTGGTCGCCTTGCAATCGATTTCCCACGCTGCTGCCAAAGGTTCTTCCAAGACGTAAATATGATTGTTTCACTTTCCTTCTTTAAATCCTTTTAACTAGCTCCCCTCAGCTATCCAGATAAAACTGGATCTCTTTATCCTGTCCTCTAAGACATTTTATTATCTAATTCCTGTCAATCTTTCTAACCTGAGCTTTTGCCTTTTCCTTTTACATTGGCACCATTTAATTATCTGCAGTCTCTCAAAAGCAGATGCCGTTAACTATTATTGTTTTTTTTTCTTTTTTTTTTTTTTTTTGGAGACAGAGTCTTGCTCTGTTGCCCTGGCTAGAGTGAGTGTCGTGGCATTAACCTAGCTCACAGCAACCTCAAACTCCTGGGCTAAAGTGATCCTTCTGCCTCAGCCTCCCAAGTAACTGGGACTACAGGCATGCACCACCATGCCCGGCTAATTTTTTTTTATATATATATATATTTTTAGTTGTCCAGATCATTTCTTTTCTATTTTTAGTAGAGATGGGGTCTCGCTCTTGCTCAGGCTGGTCTTGAACTCCTGACCTTGAGCGATCCACCGACGTCGGCCTCCCAGAGTGCTAGGATTACAGGCATGAGCCACCGCGTCTGGCCAACTATTATTGTTTATAGCAGCAGCAGTAGTAACAATATTACATATCTTATCCCTCTATGCCATAATCTCTGGCTTATTTATGGATC